>JBDJHY010219875.1:0-11226 GCA_039654485.1 Withania somnifera | reverse complement strand
TTGTGCTCTACTGGTTGGTATAAAATTTTCCTTTTTCTAAGCTATTAGGGTTTACGGACCCATACTTAGTCTAAATTTTGACCTCTCTATTTATATATAGAAATATGGATATGTTTTACTTGTCTTTATAAGTGGATTATATTTTTTCTATCCTCACGTGATTTTGAGCTTCGTACGTGATTCTTGACATATTTGGGCATACTTCTCGAGGATATCGCTAATCCAATAGACTACGGTCTATTTTCTTCAAACTAGGTATTAGTTTGGTATATGCATGGTAAATAGCCATATTAGGGTTGGGACTACTAGTTGGAGACCCATTATATTATTTTATAACCAATGGCCTACTTTGCTGGCTTAGTTACTCACCTGGGGCTATGTTTTCAAACCTGCGTGTTTGACACCGACTCTGGAATATAGAATGGTTGGGAGGAGTATCACCATTGGTGGGTCTTGTTCATACGCGTATGCTGGAACATATATTTGTTTGGAGGAGATTATACTAGTTGTTAGAGTTTAGTAGATATCCCCTAATTTACATTGGTAGTTTAGAGCCGATCTTGGTAGGCTGATTATTCGATGTTCTACTTGAGGTGGTGTGCATAATTAGGGCGTGTGTTTTCACTTGGCTATGCATAGCCAGATATGGCTTTACTAGGTAGATAGTAGGCCTACAGATGATGATGTGCCCTAGCTGGTGCGAGCTTAAAAGCGGATCGTATTGTCCTGAGCTATGATAACTCCTGGTTTCCCCTATATGGGTGTGTATTGGGACCTAGTGGGTGGCCTCTGGGAAGTTGTGACACCTTTGCTGGGATTATTGTGGCTTGAGACAATAGTTGGGCTAGGAGAGGACGTACATTTTAACCAGGGCTTGGCATCCCTTCGATGGGTTCCAGATAGCAGCCTTAGACCAGCTTAGAATATTGATTGGGTCTATGTATCGAGCATGCACTAGATATTTTAAAAAAAAGTAAACTTGATTTTGACCTCCGTTGTAAGATTCTGAATTGGGGAGGGAGCGTACGAGAACTATTGACCTCCATTACGAGATTATGAATCGAGGAGGGAGCGTACAAGTACTAGTGACCTCCACTACAAGATTATGAAACAGAAAGGGAATATACGAGCACTATTGACCTCCGCTGTGAGATTATGAATTGGGGAGGGAGTTTACAAGTACTATTGACCTCTGATCCGAGATTATGAACCAGGGAGGGAACGTACGGTCACTATTAACCTTTGCTATGAGACTTCAAGTAGTCCTTGCTTCATTACTTTCACTGACGAAAGTTTCTTTAGAGGTGGATATTGTAATGGCCCTTGCGGCCATTTTCGTGATTGCTGTGATTTCTTTGTGATTAGAGTGTTCTTGCAGCTTCCCCTAGTTATTGGTGACTTGCTTAGATTAGGTAGGTTGGTTTCCTGGTAGTTTTATAGCTTAATTCCTATATGATTACAACTTCTTCAGGCCTCACTCATTTTATACGATCCCTAATCGTATTTTGTCTGATTCTGTTGAGTTCAGAATATCAGTTTTATATATGGATTGACAAAATCAGGCTCCATTTCTATCTCATGCGAGTTTTGGATTTGGTTGAAAAACATTGTTAGTAAAGACCCTGTCTCTTCTTCCTCTCGAATTTCCTCCATTTTTATCTCAACTTCCCTTTGTTTCTTTAGTTTTACAGAGAAAAATTAAGCTCAATTAAGGGCCTATATCAAGGTTTTGATATGTGGAAATATGTTCTGGTCATTCTACGCTCGTTTTTATCGGGCAATTCTTTGTTTTCGTTATTAGAGTAAACTTTTCATGTTATATAAAGTTTCCAGGTCTTATGTCTTCAATTCCTACCGTTAGTTTGAGACTTATTTTATACCCCATGATGTATGAGTTATGATCCACGTGTTGGTAGAAATGTTTTCTTTTTTCGATCTATTAGGGTCTACAGACCCGTTCTTAGTTTGGGTTTTTACCCCGCTATTTATATAGCAATATGGATATTGTTTTACTTGTCCTGAAATGTGTGTAATATTTTTTAGCCTCAAGTGATTTTGAGCTTCGTACGTGATTCTTTGCATATTTGGGCAGGCTTCTCGTGCATATTGCTGATCCAGGTTGGCTACAATCTACTTCTTAGGATTGGTATTAATTTTATATATGCGTGGTAAATAACTAGTTTGAGGGTTGGGACTACTAGTTAGATCCCTGTTATGTTATTATTACGACCTATGGCCTACTTTGCTAGCTTGTAGTTTAGTTACTTACCTTGGGCTATGTTTCCCTACCCACGTGTTTAACGTTGATTCTGGAGCATAGTATGGCTGGGGAGGAGTATCATCTTTGTTGTGTATTGTTCATATGTTGACTCTGAAGCGTATATTGGTTGGGAAGGGGATTATACTAGTGATTAGAGCTTAGTAGATATCCCTTGATTCAAGTAGGTGGCTTTAGAGACAATCTAGGTAGGTTGATTATTCTGTGTTCTACCTAAGGTGGTGCATATGACTAGAGCATGTGTTGTCACTTGAAAATATATAGCCGTATATGGCTTTGTTGGGTAGCCAACAAGCTTATGTAATGATGATGTGCCCTAGATGGTGCGAGCCTAGGAATGGATCATATTAGCTTGAGTTACTATAGCTCTTGGTTTTCCTTATATGGTTGTGTACTGGGCCCTAATAGGCATTCTCTGGGAAGTGGTGGCACCTTTGGTGTGATTACTTATGGCTCAGGACCGTAGTTGGGCTAGGATAGGATGTACCTTGTGACTAAGATGTGGCAGCCATCCAATGGGTTCCAGTTAGCAACCTTAGACTAGTTTAGCCTATTGATTGGTTCTGTGTAGCGAGCATGTACTAGACATTTAAAAAAAATAGAAACTTGATTTTGACCTCGGCTTCTAGATTATGAATTGAGGAGGGAGTGTATGAGAACTATTGACCTCCGCTGCGAGAATATGAACTGAGGAGGCAACGTTCGAGCATTATTGACCTTTGCTACAAGATATGAAATGTGGAAGGAGCGTATGGGCATTATTGATATCCGTTGCGAGATTCTAAAATAGGGACAGTGCGATCAATACTTCCTTTTCAACAACCCTTTGCAGTGCTTCCCTACGCTTTGATCTATACTCTTCAGGACTTAAGGGGGGAGTACTTGTTGGGTTACTTGGTTGTGTGCTTGTACCTACCGCTAGAATGGGGTGTCGTCTCGGGTTTTTTTCTAGTAGACTTTGTTTGTTCCTTTCTATATCTGGTAGTTACTATTCATGCACTTACTATGTTTGTTGTTATCCTGGCTTGTTAATGGTTTTGTATTCTCTTATTGGTCTCTCTTTGTACTAGTTACGTTGTATCTCCATGTATGTGTCGCGTTTAGTTATGATTTTCTTGTGGCTTAGGTTCTGTGGGTTACACGAAGGATAGTGATTTCCCTTTATACATATTAGTTAATATTGTACACGTGATAGTTGAACCTTTGCGACAATTACTGGATATTACTGCAGTTACCCCTTATATGTTATACATTATGTGTCACTTTCCTGTCTACTTCTGATCGCTCTTTACCTTTCTTATACTTACTTTTCCCCAATCTCCCTATGATACCTACTGGGTAATCATTGTTTTTGGTACTCATGCTACACGTATGCATCCTTTTGAGATGCAGGTTTTAGTACGATTCATCAGGACGAACGCAACTATGCGAGTTTAGAGTTGTTTCAAGAGATACAGTATGCAATCAATGTTCATGCTGAATGGTCCTCCTTCTGTCCCTATAGTTGTTCTACTTGGAGTCTGGATAGCTATTTTTTAGTTTTTTCCCCGTTGTGGGTTGTATTTTATACTTATAAATATATAGATACTCTACAACCACGATACTAGGTTCTTGGGAGTTATGTTCAGTTGTGTATTCATGTTTTTCTTCTATTTCTTCCTTTCATCTTCCTTCTCTTTTGTTTTGGTCCTTGGTACTGGCCCATTACTTTAGCCCTAGGTCAGGATTAGGCTTGTCTACAAGTGGGATGTAGATGCCAGCATAACTCGATTTTGGGTTATGACACAAGCAATGGACTAAACCCCCAAGAGGAAGCTTTCGTTCAGAACTACAATTTTTTTATTCTATCAAGAATGAAAACTGTCTCCTACTCCCACTTAAAAACATGACATTCATCTGGCATATACCTTTGAAGCATTGGAACATGAAAGACCAAATGTACAACCGACAAACCAGGTGGCAAGGCTAACTTGTAAGCCACCTTTCCATTCCCCTCTAAAATCTCATAAGGATAAATGAAACGAGGACTCGACTTCCCTTTCTTCCCAAAACGCATCACACCCTTCATGGGTGACACCTTTAACCATACTCTATCGCCTTTCATGAACTATAAAGGTCTAACCCTCATTTATTATAGCTCTTTCGCCTACTATGGGAAGAAAATAGTTAAGTATGAATCAGTCTAACCCTCTCTATAAAGTCTCACAAAAAATTTGTACCCCATAGTCTCTCCTCAGAAGTCTCGAACCATCCAATCGGAGACCTAAATCACCTACCATATAATTCTTCAAAATGCACCAACTGAATGCTCGAATGAAAACTATTGTTATAGGCAAACTCTATAAGTGTTAGGAATCAGTCCTAAGTACCACCAAAGTCAATGACACATGCTCCCAACATACCATCCATCTCCTAAATAGTGAGGTCAGATTGACCAAAGGTCTGAGGATGAAAAGTAGGGCTCATATTAAGGCGGGAACCTATCTCACGCTGCATAGTACTCCAAAAGTGCAAAGGAAACTGAGTACCTCGATCATATATGATGGATATAGGGACTCTATGCAATCGAACTATCTGGCTAATATAAATCTGAGCCAACTCATGAGCAATGTGCTTCATCTTCACTAGAATGAAATATGTATACTTGGTCAATTGATAAACCACTCATTGAAACGTACTATGCAACCCCATAATAAAGTCAACAGCTATGCGTTCCAACTTTCACTTGGGGATAGGCATCCTTTGTGATGCACCTCCTGGACTCTGGTTTTAAAACTTCACTGGATGATAGTTCAGGCAACTAGCAATAAAGTATGCATTGTCCTTTTTCATACCGCACCTCCAGTAATATTGACTCAGATCTTGATACATCTCTGTCACCCCTGGGTGAAAGGAATATCTAGAATTTTAGGCTTTCTTTAAGATCAACCCAACCAATTTTTTAGACTTAGGAACACAAATAAGGTCCCTAATCCCCAAAATTCCCTCAGAATCTAAAACATCTTCCTAGGCCTCACCTTGCAACACTTTATCACGAATGGACCTTAATCTAGCATCATCAAGCTAATTCGCCCAAATTTGATCCATCAATGAATAATGGGCATCCATATAAGAAAGGACACTACCGCCCTTCAAAATCTGCAATCCCACTGGTCCATTAGTTAAACACTGAACATCTCTAGCCAATAGTCGCTCCTCCATCCGAATAAAAGTCAAACTATCCATACTCAAGGACTTCCTGCAAAGGGAACCCTCTACCACTTTGGCCTTTCCCGGTTCATAGAAGATAGTAAATATCATAATCCTTTAGCAACTTTAACCAACAACCCTACCGCAAATTAAGATCCTTTTAGATGAAGATATACTTAGCAACTCTAACCAACAACCCTGCCTGAAATTAAGATCCTTCTAAATGAAGATATACTAAAGACTCTTATGATCGGTGAACACCTTACAATGAACTGCATTAAGATAATGCCTTCATAAATTCAACACAAATATAACCACAGCTAACTCCAAATCATTAGTAGGGTAATTCTTCTTCACCTTCAACTACTTGAAGCATAGGCCACCACCTTACTATCCCGCATGAACACTCCACCCAAGTCAACTCTTCAAGCATCACAATACACGACGAAGCCTTTACCCTCAATAGGCAAAGTGAGAATAGAAGCAAAAGTCAATAAAGATTTGAGATTTTGAAAGCTCTCCTCACACACATCTGACCATTGAAAAGTCATATTTTTCTGAGTCAACTTAGACAATGGAGCTGCAATAGAAGAGAAATCGTGCAAGGATCTTATGTAATACCCATCTAGCCTAACAAAACTCCAAATCTCAGTTGGTGAAATAGGTCTCACTCAATAACGCACAACCACAATCTTGGAGAATTGATCATAATCCCTTCCATGTACACCACATGCCCCAAGAATGCCATAAAACACAACCAAAAATCACACTTTGATAACTCAACATATAACTTATCATCTCACAACCTCTAAAATACAGTCCTCAAGTATTGAACATGATCATCCTCTATCTTGAAAAATGCAAAAATATTATCAATGAAAACAACCACAAAAGAATCCAATACGGGTGAAATATTCCACTCATCAAGTCTATGAATGTGGGAGGGGCATTAGTAATCCCAAAAGACATCACCAAGAACTCATAGTGGTCATATCTAGTCCAAAAAGCCATCTTTGGAATATCTAAAGGCCTAATCCTCAACTGATGGTTCTCAGACCTAAAATTAATCTTAGAAAAGATGGCAAAACCCTGAAGCAAGTCGAGTAGATCATCAATACAGGGAAATGGATACTTGTTCTTAACGGTCATTTTGTTTAATTCTTATAGTCAATACACATACACATAAAACTATTTTTTCTTCACAATCAAGACCGGGGCACCCCAAGGGGACACACTAAGATGGATGAAACCCCTTCTAAGAAAGTCCTAAAACTAATCCTTCAACTCAGAGGGAGACATATGATAAGGCACAATAGGAATAAGCTTAGTTCCCAACTCCAACTCTATGCCAAAATACATATCTCTACCAAGAGGGACACCAAGAAGGTCAGTCTGAAACACATTAATAGTGATGAGTCTAAGGATTAGGGATGAACACTAATATCCCACACAAAGTCCAAATAAGATAAACACCCCTTCTCTACTAACTTCTAAGCCTGAAGGTAAGATATAACTCTATAGGGATACAACGCATACGTACTCTTCCATTCTACCATCAGAATACCAAGCATACCTAAAGTAACAGTCTTGGCATGGAAATCTAAGACATCATGATTTGGGATGATCCAATCCATACCAAAAATAATATCAAAATCTACCATATTAATAAAAATTAGGTCTAAGTATCGTAACCCGACAAGACAACAACACGAGATCGGCACATCTGATCCACCACTAAGTACTTACAAAGGGGAGTAGGTACTAAAAGAGGTATACATAATACATCAGATAATATATCAAAACTAGTGGAAAGTATGCAGATATATAAAAATGGGTAGATCATGGATCAAAAAGTACAGATGCAGGCCCATGGAAAATCAAGATGATACCTATGATCACGACTTTAAAAGACTCAACCTCGAGTCTCCCTGGAAAGGCATAGCACTGCATGCGCCCACCTCTTGGCTAAATTGGAGCATGACCCAAACCTCTTCCTGCTTATTGAACACCTCTACCAGGCTAAGTAACTCTCCTCCTCGGCATTCCCTACTTTCCCTTGATCGGAGGCACATGTGCCCTAATTAAAACCTGCTTGGGAAGACTACGGAGTATCTCTCAAGATTATATGGTGAAACTACCTCATTAAATGTCCTGGATCTTCACAAAAGTAACAAGATTTAAGGACTCAAGATTTTTGAGACAAAATCTGAGAACCTAAGTAGCCACCCCAACCCCGAGACCTCGGGTAAGAATTATAAGAACTTAGTGTTGGGTTGTTTTTACTCTAAACCACTTAATTAGCACCAAAAGTCTATAAAGAGACTTGGAATGACATTCGATAATCGATAGTGGGAATTACCACTATGATGAAAATACCCTCTGCCTCTAGATAAGGTACCAAAAAACTTACTAGAATGCATTTTATCCCTACTTTCACAAAACTTGACTTCACACCATACAACGTAGATGCTTCCATCTAAAAGTTCATAAATACTAAAGTCTAAACAAGAGTGATCAACCCCCTAATAAATCTAGTTATCTTTTCCTTCTCACATGTCAAGATAGATAAGGCATTTAGATAGCTCGTAAAAGTTAGACATATACTCATCAACATTCATACCCTCTTGCCTCAGCTCATCAAACTGTTGATGTAGATCTTTTCTCACGCTGTGGGATACATATCTGTCCATAAAAGCATGAGAAAACATCTCCCAAGTCATAGGAGGAGACCTAGATGGACTTGGATTGACATAAAACACCATCACTGTCTAGATGGCCTTCAAAGCTGCTAAACTGTATAATCTACCCAATGTGTTTGTAACAACCCAACACTCTAGATTAGCTCATGTAAAGTGGTTAAAAACTCATATGGATCCTTATTCGATGCACCCTGAAATTGCGGTGGGTCCATCTTTCTAAACTTATCATACCTTAGTTGTTTCTCATCCAACATCTTAGCAACAATAGTTTTGGAGCTCATGAGCTCTATGTCAAATCAATGGCTACCATACCAGACCCTGAATACCTAACAGTTGTCCCGAGGAAACTTGAATCTCAGGTTGCTGACCCACTTGAGCTTGAACTATTGGTGGCTGGCACAATGGATCATGAACTCTTGGAATAGCATACTGATCTGGGATCACTGCCCCAACTCTAGTCTATGAACTCTAGGGTGTACAACCCTATGCCATTCTCTCCAACACCCCTAAAACCCTCAATAATTTATCATGTATAAATGGGGCTATCATGTTCTCCTGAGGAACCTGCTCCTTATCTCTATTAACCTAGGGCTCAGGGGAGGCTTCCCTGGTCTTTCCTCTATCTGGGACTTTGCTCTCCCAACTCTACCTCTGGCTATAGATTGGCCCTTAACTCTATCACTACCTCTCCATGGGACAGCTGGATCGGGTAGATGCTGGTCATCTCCATAAATTATGGAGCTAGTCCTCACCATCTGTCGAATAAAATCGTAAGGACCCAGTACAACACATGCGAATCAACAATGCTAAATAAGAATGAAAAAATGAAGAGGAATTTTCCTGGAGTTTCATCGCCTCTCGAAGATAAGTAACGGACATCTATGTAACGATCTGTGAGTCGCTACTAAATTTATCTTGTGTACAGTGAAACTTATAAACCTAGGTCTCTAATACGAATTTGTCAAGCCTAAAAAATCAGGGGTGATGAAACTCACTTCCCATCCCAGTAGGTAAACTCATGGATAAATAAAAGGAAAACTAATTTAAATGTGGAAATTTAAATACACAAGTAAAATATTTAATATAAAAGTCTTTTAATATACCCCAAACCAGGTAGCCACTATACAAATCCACTAAGTAAAAGTTTATACAAGTTCGTCCAAATCTCGAAGTCATTCAATAAGGATAAAAACTCCAAGATAATGAAAAGAGACTCTGGAAACTGCAAACGAGTGACTGCCACCTCTAGATGTCTCAGAATAAGAAGCCATGGATGAGGATAAAAGATCAAGTCTAGTTCTTTACAACACCTGCACAATAGAAAAAGTCAAGAGTGAGTATAAAACAATGGTGCTCAGCGGCATCCTCGGTTGGTCTAAATATGAAGAACTAGTGACTACTCTTGATATCCAACCACCCAATGATACTACAACCTTTAAAAAGTTTATATACAATAGCCCAACCAACAAAATAGAACTAGATAATATATATAAATATAAGTAATCCTCATACCTAACTCCACCAAACCAGTAAATCTCCTCAATATGGTCAACAATATCGAATCCAATCAAGTACTAGTGGCAATATCAACTAATAGCCGTGGATCATGGATAATCATCAAGTATCTTTAAGTAGCAACAATAATTATATTTTATAATTCACATATTAAGTAATCTCGAGGCAATACACATTCTCAATAAGTATAGGTCATTAAACGGAGAGATAGTCCAAATAAGAAACAAATCACAGTAATTGCAAAGAAATATACGGATAATCATGATGCATGTCTATCCAATACACACGCACTTATTGCTGAGACCGTTATAGGGGGTCTCATAAGGTCCAGTATACCTGATGCCAAGGCTATCACAATAAGGTTTAAGTACTTTGTCACCTCAATAGTATACTTTCTATCGAGACTATCACAGTCAGGTTTTCAATATCACTTTGTTTCCTTAATAATGTAGCCTAAATTTGTAATGACCCTCATGGTAATTTATGATAAATACACGACATTTTTCATTCTAGAGCATTTTGATAGTTTTCCTAAGTCATTTATGACTTGCTGGGACTGACAGTTCGGAACCCTGATGACTTAGTTGAGAAATATCTCAAATTTCTTATTTAAGAGCCTAAAACTAAGTACTCGTTGACCAAAGTCAACTTTCCTTCAAGACGATCTTGGAATTTAATTTTGATAGTTTTATTAGCTCCAAAATATCAAACAAAGTCAAGATTAACCTCAATTTTGTGTTTTGGAGGTTTCGTTTGAATGTTATGTGAATTGTGGATTTTAGTTAAGGTTATGGCCTAAAGTGGAGCTTGAGTGGTATTTTGATGTTTGGAGTGTCGGATCAGGATTTTGATGCTTCCAGTAGCTCCGAAATGATGATTTAGGCTAGGTGAGGTATTGGTATAATTCCTGGACTTATCGTTGCCTTTTCGAGGTGTTGGTTGAAAAATGCACTTTTGGCTCCTTTTGGTTTGAGGGGTCATTTTGAGTAAACGACCTCGAATTTTAGTTTCATCAATTCCTTTGAGTCTGGAATATTGTTTCCATTCTGTTTGCATATTTGAATTGTCAAAATTAGACTCTGTTTGATCCCCGAACCCTTAGATGAGAAATCTAAATTATTACAGTTGGAATCTGCAACTAGTGCAGAATTTCTTTTGTGCGATCGCGGTCCCCAAGGCGCGATCGTGATGAACCAATTTCCTCCTTTGGGCGATCGTGTCATTCATCTCTCAATCATGATGGCTCCCAGGTAATTCCTTCTTCGTGATCGCAGAAGTCTCCACGCGATTGCGATGAGTAAACGTTTCTGCAATACGATCGCGGTAATGGGGCACGATTGCAATGCATCACGACTGGTAACTTAAAAGTCCTACAGCCACCCAATTTTTATTTTAATTGTTCCAAAACTCAATTCTTTGAACTCTAGGGCAAAAAACTCTTCCCAAACACCATTCCAAGTCCAAGGAAATTCTTTTCAACGTTTTACCATCGATTTCTACACGAATTTGGGTAATTTTCTTCTCTTCTTCTTTTTTCTTTTCTTA
>JBDJHY010219865.1:0-11226 GCA_039654485.1 Withania somnifera | reverse complement strand
TGGAGGGAATCCCAATGTGGAGCATGTCGACATTTTCCCAAAGAGGGGTATACAAAGGAATAGTGATATATCTTGATTCGATACTATCCAGAGAGGGAGAATATCGATGCTTGGTTTCAGGGTATACAATTCAAGTTCTCGATGGGTCCTTCTTGATTCAAAACTATCTAGAGAGGGAGAATTCCTACTTTTCTATACATGGTAAGCGGTTGGAGTCCTACACAGGTCCTTCTTGATTCGATACCATCCCAAAGAGGGAGCATGCTGATAACCATCTGTGTTTCGATAACCCCTCTTATCTCAAAACTATCCCAGAGAAGGTGTATGTCAATAAGTATTTGCACTTCCACTATAGTCCTCTTAATTTAGGACTATCCCACACACCGAGCACAGCCTAGAGAGGGAACATGTCAACATTTTCTTTACTTTTCCAGTACCCCCTTTGCATTGCATCTTCCTACATTAGCTTGTACTCCTTAGGAATTATAAGGGATGTTCCATCGGGTCAATTTTATACTGTGTGATGATTGTTAACTAGGATGGGTTTCTAAATCTTTAGTGTCGCTGATTACCTTTCTTACTATAATTACTGTTAATTGCAGTAGCTACATTACAGGGGTTACCCCTATGCTTTTAGGTCCTTTACTTATACCAGTTACGCTGGAGCTCCAGGTATGTGTTACAAGTGGTCACAATCCTCTTGTGACTCGATTCTCTGTGTGTGAACCACCCTGTTAGTGGACCCTTTATATTTATTGATACTGTACACACTGATGACTAACCTCTTTCCCCACACCTACTAGATATTATTATTCAACCACTTCTGGGTTGTTCATTATGTACTACTACTCTACTTGGTTTGATCTTTCTTTACCTTATATATGCTTACTGATGCCCAATTAGCCTATGATTCGTACTAGGTACCTGTTTTTTTTTGTACTCATGCTACACTTATGCGTATTTTCCTGATGTAGTCATTTAGATGAATGTGATCAGGCATATTAGCTAGTGTGATTCTAGGAGATTCGGTGAGCAGCTGGCGTCCTTGCTAACTGGTTTTCCTTCTAGTACTAGAGATATCCTGGTTTGGTCTTGGATAGCTGTCTTTTTTTAGTTTTTCCCCATCGTGGGTTATATTATACACTTCATGTATATAGATGCTCAGCAGCTATGACACCTGGTTTGGGAGTTTCATCATTATGTATTAGTCCTTCAGTCTTTGGTTTTGGTAGTTCATCTCTTTATATCCTTCTTTAGTTTCTTTGTTTTTTTACAGGCCCTTCTCTACCCACCCTGTGTCAGGGTTAGGCTTTTCTACAGATAAAATGTATACACAATCACAACTCGATTTTTAGGTCGCGACATCCGTACAACTGTTTCTTCCCCTCATAATACTCTAGGTAATCAAATGATGTATCCTAAAGATTTACACAAATAGATAACTTCTTATTCAAGGTAATCAAATGATGTATCCTATGTAAATCATCAATGTAATCACCTGGATTACATTTGGGATAGTTAACACTGATATGGCACATATTTATATTGTTAGTAATTAAAACTACTATAAAATCTTCAAATAAAGAAACCACTTCAACCATTTTTACTCGAACATATACATAACCCTAAAAATTCTGGGAACATCACTGAAAAGGTGATAATGGTCTTCATTATGACTTAATTCAATAAGCATAGGAGGAATTGAAGGAAGAACTCTTCGACTTAAAGGGTGATTGTGTTCTTCAGCAAAGGTTTATCTTGATATGCTATTTTCAGTCTCAATATAAGGACTACCATTAACTATATAATCATATAGTAATATACCTCTAGTGTCTTTCCCATATAGACAAAGGGTGACAAAAAAATTCAGTCGTAATTATAGAAGGCGAATGAATCTCTATACATCTTTCTTCTGTGAACATTTATAGATCTGTAACATCAAACTAACTGAGATATCTTAAGCTCGATTTTGAATCCCTATGTTACTTTTGATCATTAACTAGAAGTTATCTCTCAGGAAAATCTACAATTGTACTTTACATCTGACCTATGGTTTCCTTCAAAGGCAGAATTTGTGTGATGACTAAGCAGAGTTTGAATGAGAAGTAGCGTCTTATGACTTAGTTCTGTGGAATGATCTAGATTATGAAAGAAGGAAATAACTCCTAAATTCCAAAGTAGCGTCTTTATTTTAAAGTTTTATTTGTAATATCACAGCTTTATAGACTCCCAAGAACACTTGAACTTGGGGTTGTGATACTAAATTTGTCACGCCTTATAACTATATGAGGCGGAAAAGTACCCTACAAACAAAAGATATGCTGATGATCCATGAAAGATTCTATATAAAAGAATCACTATATATATGACAACTTAAACTAAATATGCATAAATTCAAGTCTTTTACCAAAATAATACAAACAACATCACCACAGCATCTATGAAGCATCTATTGGAAGAGGAAATTATACTATAATAAAGTGATTAGGATAGGGCCCCATCATATCTATATTAAAAATATAATTTACAAATAAAAGTTTAATAGATCTATACTAGCTCCAGGGAAAATGGAGCTCACCTTTTCCTTTGTAATGTAGCACCGATGCCTACTAAGGATGTCTGCAACACTATGAATCTGATCCTGCATTTATAAGAAAATGCATTTTCCATAATTATAAGGGCATCAATACCTATAAAACATGTAATGGTATGTAAAACAAAAAAAAAAAACACGTAACAGATAGGACATCATAACAAAGGAATAAAAATATGCTCAAATGAGATATACATGTGATAAGAAGAAACATATGAAACTGTAGTCATCTGCAATCACTCTGTAATTACTATGTATTTTGGATTCTCTATTAATGAGGGATAAAGTCGTATAATTATATATGGAATCATATAACCTATGTACCTTTAAATGATCAAATGATAACATTCAAGATAATTAGCCACAAGTGCTTTATATCAAATGGATAGCATATGACTCTGACATATCTAAATCTCACATATAAATAGTAAGTCTCTTACTTTGTGATCTCCATAGGTACTCCATAAAGGATTAATTTTGAGGGTCAGCCAGCAAGCAGGTATGCTATAAATGGCTCAAATTTGAGGGCTAGACTGTTGGTAGGTACGCTATAAGAAAGCATCGTACTGTGATTTTAGTGAATATAATATCACTGACCTTCCACCCCCCTTTGTTAATTAATTTACCTATCAAAACCAATTCCATGAAGCCCTATGAATAATTAATTAAAATATTATGGGATCAATTGTACAAATAGAAATGTTTGAATTACAATTTATAAATTCTAGGTAAATGATAATAATCTCTGATTAAATAAATCAACAAGTAGACTCTACTCTATATCAAAGAAATCATATAAGCATGTAACGAAAATATAGATACTGATTTTTCTATGAAAAATGACTCATGTCTAGAATTATATAATAAAAGTACAGTATGAGTTCTATGGATTACAAATGAAAGCATGTGTAGATTTGATAACTATATAAGTACTTTAAGTTGTAAATTTAGCTCGATTACTCTGAAAGAATGGACAATAGGCAAAAAATATGAAAGGGTGATTAGTTTGAACAATAGGACTCATAAAATCTAAATACCATTGAGTATATATCATTTATACTATAATGGCCCTTGTAATGAAACACATGATGTAGGGTTGTTCCTCATGGTGAAGGAAGCTTTAGCTTTACATACCTCTATTCTAGGTCCTGTAAAATTAAGGTGGACAAATCTTCCTTTCAATTGGTACTATACATAAAAATCAAGTGTGAAAACCATTATGAACATCCCAAAAGTACATTCAATGCATGTTAGAAGCATGTCGGCTATTAGGTGAGTGACTTGCTCGTCGGGCTCTTTTTACACACATGATCTTTTCTTCTTCTCTTCTCATAATAACTATTTATGTTATATGCCTAATTAAAATATATAAAGCATCTTAAAATCAATGGCCCCCATAGCCATATTCATGTTTTGGTGATATTTTTTTGTAATTAGAGCATCCTTGTAACCTCCTTGAGTCTTTTGTGACATTTTTTTGTATATAGAGCATTCTTGTAACCTCCTCAAGTCTTTTGTGACATGTGGGGATGGGTACTTCAATCCCTTAGCAGTTTATAGCCATCCTCTTTTACATTTATAGCATCATCAAACCTTGATTATTGTATCTAATATTGAATCCCCTTTGTACATCCCCTTGAGTCTGGAATATCGATTACATAAAGATTCCTATATGGACTATTGAAATTGGACTCTATTTTCATTTCAAGCCTTAATTATTTAGATTGAGGTTGGCTGGGGGATAAACCATCGCAATCACCTAGCCTTGTCCATGATTGCATAGCCAAAGTGCTTTATTCATCGTGATCACGTGGCAATGGGATGCAATTATAAAGGCTGAGGAGGTCAGGGATCACGATCGCGTGGGTTTTCTCCACGATCACGAAGAAGACCTTGCTGGATTATATATATTTTCCTTGATTCTTTCTTGGAAGAAAGTTTCAGATTTTTCTCCTTTTTCAAGAGATAAGTTAGTGTATTAAAGAGGTTTCTTTGAGTACCTACTTCGTGGAATCATATCCAAGGGGTTATATGATCATTTCTACTAGGTAATTTTTTTGTTTTTTCTATTGTAATAAAGTTTCTAGGTTATATAAAATTTCTAGGCATATATCTTCAATTACTACAATTTCACTCAATCCTTATACTGTATCATATGATGTATGAGCTATGCTCTATGTGTTGGTATAAATATTTCCTTTTTCTGAGCTATTAGGGTTAACAAAGACATTTTTAGTTTGGATTTTGACACTGCTATTTGTATAGCAATATGGGTCTTGTTTTTCTCGTCTTGACATGTGAATAATGCTTTTGATATGCTCGCACAATTTTGAGCTTCATACATAATTTTTGGATATTTGGGCATGCTTCTTGAGGACATTGCCAAAATCCAAGTAGGATACAGTATACTTTCTTCACACTAGGTACTAGTGTAGTATATGGATGGTAAAGTACAAAATCGGTGCTAGGATTACTAGTCGGGCCCCGATATGCTTATTGTTTTTCCCTATGTCCTACTTAGATGGCTTGTAGATTAACTACGTACCCTGGGGCTATATAGCCCTACCTGCATATTCAACGCCGACCATGAAATATTGTGTGGATGGGGAAGGAGTAACACCTTTGGTGAGTATTGTTATATGCTGACTCTAGAACATAGTGATATTGGTGAAATGATTGTAGGAGTGATTCAGATTAGCAGCTATCCCCTGAACTAGGTTGATGGCATTAGAGATGATATAGAAAAGCAGATTATTCGATGTTCTACCTGAGATGTTTTGTCTGATTAGGGCACGTGTGTCCCTTTTGGGCCATAGGTTCTATTCATTTATTTACTAGCTTTGTTTTGAGCCTTGTTGTTGATAGTTTTTATGCTTCCCTACTCATTCGTCCTTCTTCTATTCATGTTGGAGCTCCATGTATGTGTTGCATTTGGTCATGATTTGCTTAAAATCTAGGGCCTAGGTATCATTCTGTTATACTAACTTGCCTCCATGATTGTTAACTGATACTGCACATACTGATAGTTGACCCTACATTGCACATACTAGTTACTATTACAATTATCCATTTGTTTTTGTACCTTGTGTGCCTATACTCTATTTGCTTTTGATCATTCATTATCTTTCTTAAGCTTAATTTTTTTCGGTTGTTTTGGTGCTCATGCTAATCTTTTGCATCTTCTAGTGATGTATATCCTAGTACAAGCTAGTAGAATAGATATGATCGTGAGAGATAGTTGGTGTGGTTCCAGGATATTTCGGTGAGCAGTTGGTGTCCTTGATGGAAAATTTTCCTTCTCGTATCAGAGTTATCCTAGTTAGATCCTAGATAGATATTTTGTGGTTTTTCCCTGTCGTGGATTATATTTTGTACTTTTTGTATATTATGCTCTACAACCACAATACCAGGTTCTGGGGAGTTATGTTTAGTTGTGTATTTTTGTGTTCTACTTTTATTTATCCTCTTGATCTCTTTGTCTTTTCTTTTGGGTTCTTAGTACCGGTCCACCGCTCTTATTTTGGGCCAAGGTTAGGCTTGTCTTCATGTGATATGTATAAGCCATCACAACTTGATTTATGGGTTGTGACAGAGTGGTATCAGAGCTTTAGATCCATGGGTGTCTCTGGATGTAGAAACAAGAGTCTAATGGATCGGTATGTAGACGTCTATATCTTATTTTTGGTAGGCTACATGGATCTTTTATAAGGATTATTTTTTTGACTCTTTCTTGTGAGGTTTCCACTGGTTTCTTGGTCACTCATCTTGGTTCAATTCTTCTACAGATGGTTTGTATGCGCTCGACACCTGGAGTTGATGATGCTCCCACGACTCCGTAGAGAGATCTAGTTAGGGGTCAACTTAGAGCTAGAGCCTGTGGGCGAGCCTGGTCTAGAGTTTACCAAAACGATCCTACACCCATTTATCTACCTCCACCACAGATACAACCACCTTCAGATAATGCACTTAGGACATCTCACGATGTAGGATTGTTATGTTCGGTAGGGCACCCATTTGTCATGACTCAAAATTCGGGGTAGATGGCATATACAACCCTCCAGTAGACAAGCCAAACCCTATAGCTCGGAGCTACATGGAATGCGCTGTAAACACCCGAATCTCCAACTTATCAAAAGAAGCATAAGCAGATATAAGTAGAAGCGGAAGTTGAAGGAAAACATATACAACCCAACTCCCAAAACATGGTGTCAATGGCACATGTAGCTACTATAGAGTATCCAAAAGAAAATATGTACAAGCAACTCCTACAAAAGTACAAACTACAGGGCCTGCTGGCAATAGTATAAAGTATGTTATCATCAGGAAAATCACGTCAACTCAGATGGGAAAGCTCACCATAATCGCCACAAACCATTGAATCTACTTTGCACAATCTTGTCATCTTCGATAGCCCCTTCCAGTATCTGCACCATGAAAATGGTATAGAAGTGTAGCATGAGTACCAAGCAAGGTACCTAGTAGGCATCATAGGCCAACCTGGCTAAATATATGTACAAGTAAATAAGGCGAGGAAGTAAAACAAGATAATGAATATAAAATGGTAAAGCTAATAGGTAGTATGGAAAGGTAATAGTCATCGATGTGGTAAACTATCATCAAGACATAAGAACGGTTCAATAGGTAAAACAATAGCATGCCAGAGAAGTACGAGCATGTATCAACATCCAAAAAACTTGAAATCAAAGTAAGTGAACATAACTGGATCCAGCTAAGCCAACACTCAACCAACTGTACTAGTACACCACGAATACAGAAAATAGAAGGTAAACACAACTTTTAAGTATGGGAAAATAAACACACAAAACCTACATGATGTCCCATTCCACCCATAAGTACAAACAGTTCAACCAAAACCCATTGTGATTCCCCCCTTAAGCTTGGTTGGCACAAATAATAAGAGCGCAGACATATAGCAATGCTGGAAAGTATCAAAACACTACCACAAGGTACCTAGGCCTCCCTAACAAGTACCAATAAAGAAAAAACTCAGGCCTCTGTGACTCAAAGGACCGCGCATTTAAATTAAAATTCAAGGTAGAAGCTCCCACAATGCCGTCAACCTGCCCCAAGGTAGATGACATGTCCCTACCTAACCCTAGGTCTACATGATCAGTACCAATAAAGGTAAATGATATCAATCAAAGTCTAAGATTTGCCAAAAGCCACCAACTAATAAATCAATTCATAAGACTTGATGCGAAGGAATTCAAGCCAATCAATAAGGTCCGTAGCCACCCTGTGGTAAGGTAAAACTTGGGACACGAGGCCCTTTATCCTCCTTGCCCCAACACAGGCTTTGGAACAACTGGTAAACTAGAAACAATCCAGATAAGGGATAAAGACCAACCTAAATTACCCAACCCACTCCACTCTAGCCATAACAACAAGTATAGTACAAATAACCTAGTCTGAGAAAGTGAGTAAGCCTAGCCTACTTGGGCACCAATGAAGATCCTCAAAATATGATGAATAAGACCCATATTTCAAATACCAACCCGAGTCGAAAAACAAGCCCTAAAACAAGCCCGCAGACCCTGCATCCCAGAAAAATAAAGTAAAAATACCGACACAAAGCCCTTAGCACGGGGGAGTGGAGGTCTAAAAATAAGCTTAAAGAGATAAGGGAACGAGGGATAAAAGAAGGTTTAAAGTAAAGAAACTCAAGCTTTTTACATAAGCTATAAGAGGTGGAAAGAACACGAAATACCAGAGAAAAATTTCTCCACAGACTCACACGCAACTCCCCATCACGTACCTCAGCCCAAAACACCCTAAAAGAAGCTCCCAAGGCCTAGCTACGGAAAATTTTAAAGGAAAGAAATAGTTGAAAATGAAAGATGGTGGGAGCCATCTGACCACATGGGTGACCTCACCAGGGGCGACCTAAGGCTTCTGGAATAACATTGCTAAGGAAAAACCCTAGGTGTGGTGCTGATGTCTCTAGGGTATCCTAACAGTCGCTGGAGTTATCTGCAACCTGCAGTAAAACTAAGAAAAATACAAACTCTCTAGGGGCATAAAACGAGCATCCTGAGTCCAATTCTAGGAAATAAAAAGTGTTTTTTGGGTGGAAAACATTCTACAAAGTCAACGGAATCAACGTGATAACCAACCAAGGCTGTTTAAGTGAAGAGGACCTCCAATCTCAAATCAACTCAAAAGATGAATTTTCCACACGTCTACATACGAACTCAAAAAGAACTTGGGCACCCTAGGAAAAGAACTAATGACCCAACTAATACAAATTCATCATTACTAAACTGATAGATTTGTCGAATTCTAATTCGATATCCGATGACCAAAAGACCACCCAGGCTCCAAAACAAGCTTTGGTTGGGCTGAATTTCCACAAAATATCCAAAACTCAAAATGAAGACCTCGGGATATGAAATTAAGGTCCACCTAGACCAAAGTCTACATTACAAAGCTAATAGAATTGTCAAAATTATATTTCGAGTGTGTTTACCACAATTTCACTCTTGAATTCCACTATTTCAAAAATAAAACTTCAAAACAGGAAATGTGAGAAAACAGGAAAATGAGCTACCAGGGCCCCGAAATACTAGTTCCATTAAGTTGTAAATCACTTACGAAAGCTAACTGAAAAATCTAAACACTGAAAAAGAAGAGAGGCAAGTAAATGACCAGGAAGGTCATTACAACACTAATAAGGGTAATACTTCAGCACAAGGAGCGGCACAAGGTGCCCCATCTCCTCCAGTCTAGCTGGAACCAGTGGCAGCAACAATCCCTCCTCCACTACCTATTTTAGGGGTACCACTAGTTTAGCCACTAGTACAACCTCAACCTATAATTTTTATTATTACTTTCAAGGACTGTAAGATGCACATCCATTTTATGTGTATGGGGCCTCGAATATTTTCTGTTGATTCTGAATAGGATCCTTATGAGTTCATTGCAGAGTGAGTCAAGAAGCTGCAAAATTTGGGGTTGAAAGAGACATGGAGTTGATTTCAGTTAGAGTGTCGGGCTAAGGGGTCATATAGAGAGACCAGATCGGTAGGGTTTACAGCTATGGCATGTAGTAAGTTTATCAATTCCTTCATGGATCAATATTTTCATTGGAGTGTTATCAAGGAACTCAGTGTTTATCTTGTTGACTTGCAGAAGGGATCGGTGATGGTTTATGATTATGAGGATCTATTCCTGTAGTTTTTGAGGTACGGGGCTTCTATTACACTGACATAGGTTGAGTAGGCTTTATGTTTGTAGCTGGATTGAGACTAGAGTTATAATAAGATGTCGAGTTTACTTGCTCAAGGTAGATATTGTTAATAAAGATTGATCATGCTTGTAGCATGGAGAGATATTGTCACTTGGCCCAGGGGACAATGATAAGAGATAGGGTCACCAGGGTGATTTTCGTAGGACACAATCCTTTGGGAAATGGTATGCTAGACATGGACCTTTGCAGTAGAAGTAGTAGCCACAACAACGGTATCAAGGACAACCTAGTAGGCCAGTTTAGGCTCCTTACTATCTGTTAGTGGTAATCAGAGTAGCGAACCCCATCAGGGGAGCATCTAAAGGGACTTAAGGTTGTGGAGGTTGTGGTGGCCCATTTAGTGGTTTTGATCGAGGTAGAGGATGCATTTTCTATGAGTATGATGAGATAGTCAATATTCCAAAGAGTGTCCGCGATACAAAGACATTCAGTTGATAGCTCAGGTTGCAAGGCCTTTACAGGCAGTACCGTCACCAGTGAGAGGTATTCAGATAGTGACTTAAGGCAGTTGTGTGGGGGCAGAGGGGCAGATGAGGGGACCAAGGGGGAGATATAAAGTGCACTAGGTGTCGTCAGTTTGTTTTGTTATACCTGATAGAGCCCGAGCAGAGGCTTCTGAGCAATAGTTACGAGTACATTATTTGTTTTTCACCAACCAGCATTAGTATTATTTGACCTTGGTTCTACGTACCCTAATGTGTCTATTTATTTTAGTCCCTATTTGGGTGTCATATGTGAGTTTGTTGTGAATACTATAAGTTCCCAGTTTTGTTGTTTGGATTGACTAATGCTTGAGTCGTATTTATGGATCTTATGACCAAAGTTTTTATACCGTACCTTGATTGTTTTGTGATTGTGTTTATTGATGACATCATGGTTTACTCTCAGAGTCAGGATCAGCACAAGGAATATTTAAGAGTTGTACTCCAGACTTTGAGGACTGAGTATCTTTATGCAAAGTTCATGAAGTATGCTTTTTGGTTAGATTTTTTTGCTTTCTTGGGTCATGTTGTATATCCATCCAGTATTAGTGTATATCCAATGAACATTTTAGTCATTTGTGATTGACCTAAAAACGTTACTCACTCTGAGGTCTATAGTTTTGTTAGGTTAGTTGGCTATTGTAGTTGATTCATGCAGGGTTTTCATCTATAGCTCTTATGACTAGATTGATTTAGAAGGATGTTCCTTATCAATGTACTAAGGATTGCGGGTCCAATTCTCTGAGGTGTTAGAAATTGCTAACATTGGCACTAGTATTGTAACTTCTAGTTAAGGGCCAAGCGTATACAATTTATTGTGATTCCTTCAGCATTCGTTTGGGATATATACTGATGAAACAAGGTAGATTTGTTGAGTATATTTT
>JBDJHY010219855.1:0-11226 GCA_039654485.1 Withania somnifera | reverse complement strand
GTTGAATACTTGACAGTGAAAGATTCACTTGAATTAGGGACTATTTCAAAGAAAGGTATGGCCACCTTAAGGCAACGGTATTGTCAAGGGCTCGTTATGAGTGGATGCACCTATGGTTTTGATATTTTTGGACAGTAATTGAATATAATTCTGTCGTATTTAGAATCACTTTCCAATTAAAACTAATAACTAATGAGGACATGTTGGAAAAGACACTTACTATTTTCATGCCTCAAATGTGATATTACAACAACAATATTGTGAAAAAGGTTATATTCTTATTTGATCTCATGCCTCTAGGCAGAGCAACATAATGCTCTTCTAATGAGAAATCATGAATCTCGTACTACTGAAACTGCTCCATTACCGAAAGTATATATGGTAGAAGTATATGGCCGGTCTGAAATAACACAAAATGGTAATTGAGGCCATAATAATGTGTGTGGACGTGGAAAAGGAAAGAGAAGATATTATAATCATCATGGTGGTGATCTGTAATAACCCTCGAGGTCAGTTTCGTGTTCTTGCGATTTTGTTGTACTTAGAGTGTTCCCGTAACTATCCCGATTTGCTCTTCACTTGCTAGGATCGATAGGTTGGATCCATGACAGTTTTATTGTTTGATTCCCTTTTTACTACTGCTTTTTTAGGGTGTACTCGACTTATACGAGCCCAAATCGCATTTCTGTCGCTTTCATTGAGTCTGAAATATGGATTGCATAAATATTTCACATATGGGTTATTGAAGTCGGACTCTATTTTCATTCCACACTTGTGTTATAGCATTTTTAAAAATTCCAGCACTGGTAATCAGCGCTATTGTGTTAGAGGGGTGCGACCGGTTTTTCTTCCTTTAGCGTGATGCACTAAGGAGCTGCGATCGCAATGTCATCCAGGGAACCTCTTTCAGCGCGATCGCGCTGGAAGGGCGCGACAACGCCACCGACTGGTAGCCTATATAAAGCTATTTCACGAGTTTTTGTCATTTTTCCTTTTGTTCCAGTCGAAAAATTTCTCTTTCAGAGCTTAAAATTTGATCAATCAAGTGTTAAACTATAGTTTAAATCCGTAGAAACTTGTTACGATGATTCTATGATCAATTTTATCGGGTAATTCTTCGTTCTCTTTACTATATAAAATTTCTAGACTTATATCTTCTATTTCTACCATTAAATTGAGCCCTATTTTGTACCATATGGTGTATGAGTTGCGCTCTAGGTGTTGGTATAAGTGTTTTCTTTTTCTGAGTTGTTCGGGTTGTGGACCTGATTTTAGTTGACCCCGCTATTTATATAGCAATATGAGTCTTATTTTACTCGTATTGACACGTGGGTTACGTTTTTGCTAGCCTCGCATGATTCCGATCTTCGTACATGATTTTTGGAAATTTAGGAAATATTTCTCGAGGACATCGCCCGAATCCAGGTAGGCTACAATCTACTTTCTTCAGACTGGGTATTAGTGTAGTATATGTATGGTAAAGTGCCAGCTCGGGGATGGGATTACTAGTCATGCCCCGATATGCGTATTTCTAGTCTATGACCTACTTAGTTGGCTGGTGGCTTAACTACTTACCTTGGGGTTATATTTCCCTACTCGCGTATATTACACCGACTCTAGAACATAGTGTGTCTAGGGGAGGAGTAACACCTTTGATGCGTATTCTTATATGCCGACTCTGGACTATAGTGAGGTTGGGGAAGGGATTATACTAGCAAATAGAGCTTAGAAGTTATCCCCTAGATTTAGGCTGGTGGATTTAAATTCAATCTAGGTAGGCTGTTTATCTATACTTTACGTAAGTTGTTATGTATGATTAGAGAACGGGTGGCCCTTTTGGGCCATAGATGGAAAGTTACAGTGTTAATGTGTTGTTAGCATCCCTGTGTGTTGATATCATACCCTAGCCCGGTGTGAGCCTAGGAGTAGGTTGTATTGGATTGAGCTATGATGGCTCTGTACTTTCCTCTATAGGGGTGTATTTAACCCTGGAAGGGCGCCCTCTAGGCAGTTGTGGAATCTTAGTACAATTACTCAAGGCTCGGGACCGTATTTGGTCTAGGAAAGGATATACCTCGTGACTAAGGTTTGGTAGCTATCCAATGGAATCTAGTTGGCAGCCTTAAACCAGTCTAGCTATTGATTGTTCCTGTGTAATAGGTATACATTGAATTTTTCTAAAAGTAACTGGTTTTGAAAGGATAATATTCAAAACTGATTTCTTATACATATTTATATTTTTCACAACTGTTCTTACGAGTAGTATGGAGCTATTTTCTCACATTATTGAGATTATTTTCTCACTATCACCATAATTTCTGGACGTTGTCTACTTGTTAGCAGTCAGGTTGTAATAAGATTTAATCTTGCCTACATGGAGGGGTTGAGTTTCCACTGAGATATGATATACAGGCTACGCCTGAGGTTTGTCCTTTTGGCCCTAACGACTATGCAACTAATTGATTTATATAAGGATTTTGGTACATGAGATTGGATCCCTCTAGTGACCCTCCTTTTTGGGACGCCATGCCTAAGGTATGTTGCGTGGCTGAGGGAGGGGTATACTAAGGTAGGTTGGGTAAGTATACAGGGCAGCTTTCGTGGGTCCTCTCCTGACCGTGTCTTGTACAAAGGAAGGTGCGAAAGAGCACTATTTACTTTTCAGTACCCCCATACATTGCCTCATTTTGCATTTTTTTGTACTCTCCAGGGCTTAAGGGAAGAGTACTTGTTGAGTTACTTGGTTTTCTAAGTGTACCTACTGGTAGAATGGGGTGCCGACCGGGTTTGTTTTCTAGTAGACTTTGGTTATTCTCTTCTATCTCTGAATAGTACTATTCATGCACTTACTATATTCGCTGTTAGGTTAGCTTGTCGACGGTTTATACACTTTCTTATTGGTCTTTCCATGTGCTGGTCGCGTCGGAGCTCCTGGTATGTGTCATGTGTGGTCATGAGTTGCTTGTAGCCAGGTCTTGTGGGTCATACCCTAACAACAACCCTCTTTTACACTTATTAGTTGGTATTGCACCCATTGATAGTTGATCCTTCACTGTGTTTCTAGTTATTACTGCATCTACCACGTTCTGTTACATATTATATGCCCCTACCTTATTTGCTTTTGATTGTCCTTTACCTTGCATATGCTTACTTTTTTACGGTCGGGCTATGATGCCTACTGGTGCCCTTTGTTTTGGTACTCATGCTACACTTTTGCATCTCTTTGTAATGCAGATCCTAGTACGAGCCAGCAGAGCGGATGCAATTGTGTGATATAGTGGTATAATTCCAGGAGATTTCAGTAAGCAACTGACATCCTTGCAGACCAATTTTCCTTCCAGTACTAAAGTTTTCCTAGTTGGGTCCCGGATAGTATTTTGTAGTTTTTCCCCGTTGTGGGTTGTATTTTGTACTTTCTTTATATAAATGTTCTACAACCATTATGCCAGGTTTTGGGAGTTATGTTTAGTTATGTATTTTTCATGTTCCATTTGTACTTCTCCTCTTCATCATATTCTTTTTGTTTCCTTGGAGTTCTTTTCACTAGCCCGTTGCTACTTGCTCTGAGCCAGGGTTAGGCTTGTTTATATATGAGATGTAGACGTCATCGCAACTCAATTTTCGGGTGTGACAGAGTGGTATTAGAGCTTTGGGTTCATAGGTGTCTCTAGTTGTAGGTACAGAAGTCTGGTAGAGTCCCGCGGATGTGCACGTTTACGACGTATCCTATCTTCGGGAGGATATAGAGTTTTTTATAGGGTTGATTCTTGTTGACTCTTTGGTGTGAGGTGGTTTTTTGGTTACTCATCTTGGTTCTATTCCCCTGCAGATGGTCCATACCCATTCAGCACCGGGAGGTGATGATGCTCCCACCTCCACAGAGAGCTCCATTTAGGGGCCGGGGTAGAGCCAGAGCTCGTGGGAGAGGCTGGGCTAGAATTGAGCGGGATGAGCTTGCACCCGCAGAGCTACCTCCTTCGTAGATATTACCATATTTTGGTGATACACTTTGGGACATGTGGTAGGGTATGATTGCTATGTTTGGTAGAGCACCCGCTGATGAGGGTCTGACTTCAGCTCAGGGAGCGGCACAAGGTACCCCATCTCCTCATGTTCAGGCTGACCAGCATCAGCCATAGTACCTCCCCTAAAACCTGTTCCATAGGAACTGCCACTTCAGCTCCCAACTAAGCCCTAACCTACAGTTCCTACTAGGGTTTTTGAGGACCGAAAGATGTAAGGTCATTTTATGCTTATGGGCCTCCCGAGATTTTCTGGAGATCCCAAACAGGACCCCTATGAATTTATTACAGAGTGCGAGGAGTGGATCCAGACTTTGGGATTAAGAGAGACACATATAGTCGATTTTATTGGGTATTAGTAAGAGGGGCGGGCTAAAGCCTAGCGGAGGTCATATAGAGAGAGTAGACCAGTAGGGTCTACACGTATGGCTTGGAGTCAGTTTGTGGATGTCTTTATGGCTCAGTATGTTCCCTAGAGTGTTCGTGAGGCACTCAGAGCTCAGTTTGTCGACTTGCAGCAGGGATCAATGTTGATTTTTGAGTATAAGGCCCGATTCACATAGTTTATTAGTCATGGGGCCGCTATTATGCCGATAGATGCTCAGTGGATCTTCCGCTTTACCGTTGGATTAAGACTAGAGTTACAGGAAGATATTAAGTTATTACTTATACAGGGAAGCCTATTATTAACAGTAGTCGATCATGCAGTAAGATGGAGAGGATCATCGCTTGGCCTAAGGAGGCGACGACAAGAGGCAGTACAACCAGGGTAATTTTAGAGGATCTCGATCCTCTGGGGCATGGTATGAAAAGTATGCACCTCAGTAGTAGCTGCCGTATCAGAAGTACCAGGGACATCCTAATAAACAATATTAGGTCTCCTCCATCATCGAGTGACATTTAGAGTAGCTAGCTCGCCAGGGGAGCATTTACTAGGGTTTAGGGTTGTGGTAGCCGGGGTAGTTCAGTTGATAGTTCCAATCGAGGTAGGTATCGTAGTTGCTTTGAGTGTGGTGAGATGGATCACTATGATAAAGATTGTCCATGGTGTTGGGCTATTCAGCCAGTAGTGTAGACCGTCGAGCTTCTACAGATAGTAACTTCACCAGCTAGAGGTGGTCGGGTAATGATTTGAGGTGATAGTGATGGGTGATAATGGGAAGAGGAGGGGATAGAGGAGAAGGTCAATCAGGTGTTTGGCGCCATTAATTTATTTGTACCTGATAGAGCCAGAGCAGAGGCTTCTAAGGCAATAGTTATCGGTAGGCTATTTGTTTTTCACCAATCAACCTTTGTATTGTTTGAACCCGGTTCTATATATTCCTATGTATCTGTGGACTTTGCTCCCTATTTGTGTGTTGCAATTGAGCCTTTATCCATGCCCATGAGTATGGTTACACCATAGGTGAGCCTGAAGTAGTGAATTAGATTCACCGAGTTTGTGTTGTGATAGTACGGGGGTTGGACACTCGAGATGATCTTGTGGCTCTGGACATGATTGATTTTGACGTGATTCTGGTTATGGATTGGTTATCCCCCCATCATGCGCTCCTTTATTTTTTTTCTAAGACTGTGACCTTATCTGTGCCCGATGTGTCTTTAGTGGTATGACAGGGTCCTATTAGCCACTCTCTAATGCCAGTGTATCCAATATGCATGCCAGTAGATTATTTGACAAGGGATGTACTGCTTAGTTAACTTATGTTCATGATGTTAGAATTGATCCTCCTTTCCCCAAGTTTGTGCCCGTTGTTAGAGCGTTCCTTGATATTTTCCCTGATGAGTTGTCTGGCCTCCCACCCAAGTGTGTTGTTTATTTTTCTATAGTGCTTAAGCCGGGAACTAGGCCTATTTCTATTGTACCTTATCTCATGGCTCTAGTAGAGCTCCAAGAGCTTAGTGTTCAGCTTCAGGATCTGGTTTCCAGAGGCTTCATCCGCCCTAATGTTTCACCATAGGGTACTCCTGCATTATTTGTAAAGGAGAAAGATGGGACTATGCACATGTGTTTTGACTATAGATAGCTGAATAAGGTTACCATTAAGAATAAGTATCCTTTGTAGTTAATAGATGAACTTTTTGATCAGCTTCAGGGTGTTGTGGTGTTCTCAAAGATCAATTTGAGGTCCGGTTATAACTAGCTGAGGATTCAGGCTGGGAACATACTGAAGACTGATTGTCAGACTTGATATAGACACTGTGAGTTCTTGATTATGTCATTTGGGCTGACTAATGCCCAGTCGTATTTATGGAACTTATGAATAGAGTTTTTAGGCCATACCTTAACTTTTGTGGTTGTGTTTATTGATGATATCCTGGTCTATTCTCAGAGTAAGGAGTAGCACGAGAAACATTTGAGAGTTGTACTCCAGACTTTAAGGACTGACAAGCTTTATGCAAAGTTTTTGAAGTGTGCTTTTTGGTTATGTTATGTTGTGTTCTTGCAGAATGTTGTATCTCTAAATGACATCCGTGTTGATCCAGCAAAAGTTTCAGCTGTACATGATTGGCCTTGACCCACTATTCCTTCTGAGGTCCATGGCTTTGTTGGATTAGCTAGTTATTACATATGATTCATGTAGGATTTTTCATCTATAGCAGCTCGTATGACTGGACTAAACCAAAAGGATATTACCTTTCGATGGTCTGAAGATTATGAGTCCAGGTTTCTGAGGCTCAAGGAGTTGCTCACTTCAGTGTCAGTTTTGACACTTCCAGTTGAGGACCAATCGTATATAGATTATTATGATTTCTACAGTATTGGGTTTGGATATGTGTTGATTAGTAGGGTAAGGTTATTTTGTATGTTTCAGGTCACTTGAAGGTTCACGAGCGAAACTACCCCACTCATGGCTTAGAGTTGGCACCGGTGGTTTTTGCACTCAAGATTTTGAGGCATTACCTTTACGGCGTGCTTTGTGACATTTTCACCCATCATCACACTCTTCAGTATATTTTGAGCCAGAGAGAGATCAATCTCAAGAAGTGGAGATGGATCGAGCTCCGAAGGACTATAACATCAACATTCTGCAATATCCAGGAAAAGAAAATGTGGTTACAAATGCCTTAAGATAGAAAGATGTTTGTATAGATAGTTTGACTTCGATATTTGCTTCATAGACCATTAGCCTTAGACATTCAGTCATTGTCTAACCATTTGGTCAGATTGAACATATCAGATCCGAGTAGAGTTCTTACACATGTTGAGGCTAGACCCAATCTGTTTGATTAGATCCAACAGCGATAATACGAGGATAGATCCTTGGTTCATATTTGAGAGTTAGTTTTGCGAGCCGATTACAACAGTACATCCTTATAATATGGTGGTGTATTAGGGATGGGTAGCTGTATTTGCATTCCCAGAGTGGATAAGTTGATTCAGACTATTCTTCGTGAAGCTCACTGTACTAGATCTCTATACATTCGGACATAGCAAAGATATGCGAGATTTGAGATAACACTAATAGTAGCGTCTCCTAAGATTAGATGTTACCAGGTTTGTTTCCCAATTCATAAACTACCAGCAGGTGAAGTTCGAGCATCGTAGACCTAGAGATGTGTTACAATGGCTCCCTATCCCTGAGTGGAAATATGAAATGATTACTGATCTTAGGCATATTTACATGTTTTATGGACATTAATGTCCCGTATTTTAGCTTAGTTTTGAGAGCAATTTCCTATTTTGTAGTGTCTTATTGATTGTTATTTGTTGCTCTCACTAAACCATATAATTAGTCTATTTTAATGTTACCTACCTAATAAATTTTTTAATGATTCTTGTGTTCTTTATAGTATGAATTCGTGCACGAAATTATTAGGCCAATTTGGGGAACTTTATAGGAGCTTGGAGCATGCAATAACACACTTGATAGAAGGACAAGTGAACCTCCTTCATGAGATTATCAGATTTGGCTTAGATATTCTCAACTTAAAAGATGAGTTGAGTGCAATATTGATGCATTTGACGCACAATAATTTAGCTATAAGTTCTGTGAGGATGAAAAGTTACCTATAAGCCAAATTGATGAGGTAAAGCAGGAAGGGGTATTACTTGATTATACTTTTCATGAAGTTGCGATTATTGAGGTGAGTACAGAAAAATTAAGTGAGGATGTAAATAATAATACAATTCATGAGTTTGGGCACATTAGACCTCATTCTAATCATTTTTCTACATTATGTCTAGATGTGAGATATTAATTAAACTATCTGAGCCTCTAGAAGAATTTGAGGAGGAGGAACATTATATCTGTGTTCTTGAATTTATTATGCCCGAATCAGAAAAATACATTCCTCACTTAAGGGAAAAGAAATATAACGTGCGACATTTATTTCTTTGTTCCTTTATCTTTCTACCTAATCCACTTGAGCATGAAAGGAAAATGAAAAAGAAATTAGGGGTAGAATTTATAAGTTTAGGGTGGAGAAAAAAGTTGAAGGGTTGTGCCATGATGTTAAATAAGGCGCTTGTTGGGAGGAAACCCAACTTGTAGCATAGGATTTTTATTTTAGTTTCTTATTTTATTTTTAGAGAATCACTTTTTTGGTTTTGTGTTGTTTTTTTTTCTTGTAGGTTAGGGGAAGTCTGAGTACCCGGACTTAAGATAAGGACATTAGAAGATTTAAAAAGTTAGATAGATGATTGGAACTGTGGGGTCATGAAGAACCACAAATGACAGAAGTCTGAGTATCTTATGCCATGAGTGCTATTGCGTCGGCCTTTTGCCTCAGGGAGTATTTTCAACCTTTTTTTAAAATATTTTTTTATTACTTTGAGGACAAAACGTGAATTTAAGTGTGGGGTGGGATATCTTCATATATTATTTTAGGGTGAAGCATGTTATATGAGTTTTATTTTATATTTTAGTAAAGCATACTTTATCCACCCCTTTGTTTTTCCTTTTTGGTGTTTTTTCGAGGGGGGTACTTTGATCTAAGTATATTTAGGCATTTATATTTTTTTGGAACAATTTTATTTTCTAGATGTAGTTTAGTTTTATTTTTTTAGGAAGAAAAGAAGTACAGATTGGCTTGTTTGATACAAATAATTTAGGCCTGAGCCTGAGTAATACGTTCCGATAAGTGCTTGAGTGTTAAATTAAGTGACGAATTTTCTGACACCTTGTCTCATGGATGTGACTTTGTATATTACTTTTCTTATTTTATAGTTTGTGGTTACTCTTTTTTTCTTAGAAGTAGAATTGATTCATCTTGATAGAGACTTGTTCCAAATGAGGTGAGGATTCTTGCATATTCCATGTTTTGCATCTTACTCTAGAACTTGACCTGCATGTTATTGAAATGAAATAAAAGTATTGCTCTAATTACAAGATGATATAGGCCTTCATTGATATGTCTAGTCAATTTTAGCCTATTTAGATATTATATAACCAGTTAGCCCCTTTTAGCCTTTAGCCTATTCATCGGTAGCAATATTTTTTCCTTGACCATTTTGTTGAATCTCTAGTTTTTGCACCCTGCTTCATCTAAAATGAAGTATATATTGACTTGTTTGATACAAATAATTTAGGACTGAGCTTTAGTAATACGTTGCTATAAGTGCTTGAGTGTTAAATTAACTGAAATTTTTTTGACACCTAGGCTCATGGATGTGACTTCATATATAACTTTTCTTATTTTATAGTTTGTGGTGACTCTTTTTTTCTTAGAAGTAAAAGTGATCCATCTTGATTGAGACTTGTACCAACTGAGGTGAGGATTCTTGCATATTCCATGTTTTGCATCTTAGCCTAGAACTTGTCCTGCATGTTATTAAATTGAAATAAAAGAATTGCTTTGATCAAAAGATGATATAGTCCTTCGTTGATATGTCGTGTGAATATGTTAGCCTATTTAGATATTAAATCACTTGTTAGTCCCTTTGAGCCTTTAGCCTATTCATTGGTAGCAGTATTTTTTCCTTGATCATTTTGTTTAATCCCTAGTTTTTGAACCTTGCTTCATTTAGCAACGTAGCATAGACTGAGTTTTAATTATTGAATCTAAAGAAAGGGATGTTCAAGTGTAAAAGGTTACCAACGGAAGTTGTTATGCTGAAAAGGCCCTCTTTGAGAGAATGTGATGTGAAAAAAGTTACTGAAGAAAAGGTAAAGAAAAATAGAGAAAGAAAATTGATCGAACATTCTTGATATGATTAGACAACTAGTAAATAATAATTAAAGAGAGCTCTAAGAAAAATAAAGAAAAGAAATAATGGTTGATGAAGTTTAAAAAGTGAAAAGTGCTTAGCGAAGTATAAGTCACTATTATATAGTTTTCCTACCCGTCCTTTAGCCAACATTACAAGCCTTTAGAGTCATATTTGATGTTATTCGAGCATGCTTAATTAATGGAGATGTATATAATGGGAAAACCTATGGTATTTTGTGTATACATGTGAATTCTTTCTGAGTGCGAGAGTTGTGATTGGATGCTAAGTCCTTAACTTGTGTTTGATTCTTTGAATTGTGTCTGTGTACTAATTCTTCTTATGAGGGCACATGTTTCGTAATAGATAGTTGATTTTATTAACTTTCTTTGGTAAGAGTAGGGGAAAAAAATTAAATTTGATGAGTTAGAGCCTGTCCTTGAGGTTAGGAGGTTAGGATTTCATTATTTGTTTTTATATTTTGCACAATGAGCATGGATGGTATACTTGTTTTTTTAAAGTTCATATGGCTTTATTATTTTTATCAACCAAAGTGGTGGTTGTTCTGGGATTCTTTAAGTGGTTTAGATTTAATGATTTTTCCAGGACGAACAAAAGCTTAAATGTGGGATGGTGATCTTAGGCGTATTTAAAGGTTTTATTAGCATTAAAGTCCCATAATTTAGCTTAGTTTTTAGATCAATTGCGTGTTTTTTAGTGTCTTATTGATTAATATTTGTTACTTTCACTAAACCATATGATTAGTCTATTTTAGAGACTATTTGGAGCCTACATAGATGAAAATCAAAAGAAAGTGGAAGGAGGGATGAATGGAGGTCGTTCGAGGAATATATGATGAGAAACAAGCTGAACCAAGGCTAAGAAGAACCATCACGATTGTCATCACGTCGTGATACAAATTATGTTGGGCTAATGTTGTGTCTTAGAAACTCCATCATGATTGGGATCACAATGTGATGGAGGTCCCATCACGATTGGGATCACGTTATGATCCCCTAGAACTTTACCGGAAATCCATATCCTTTTAGGTTAACT
>JBDJHY010219820.1:0-11226 GCA_039654485.1 Withania somnifera | reverse complement strand
GAGGTTCAACATTGTCAAAAAACTCAACACATTCTCATGATAAAGGCAACACTCAGAAACAAAGATATAGCTTTAAGGGATTAAGCTTTTTAATGGTTTCTAAGTTTACAAATATGACCAAATAGTTTATCTGTATTATTAAATGTTTAGGTCACTTATGTAAGTGTGAAGTCGAAGCCAATTCAAGGAAAACATGAGTAAAGGCCGATTCTCAATGCACTCATGAAACCGATAATATTCATGGATGAAATAAAAACAACTGTGAGAACCAAAGACGGTTAAAGGGTTGATTGTGTAACATATAGTTGTCTAGGTATACACCAAAGATAGATGGTTTCAAACATATCAAATTTACCAAATGACCAAGTATATCCGCCATATGTTCACTACAGAAAGTTCAAAGGGAAACCTACTTATTCAGATACGATTAATTCTTCTTACAAATCACACAAGTTTTTTATGGATGTTTTTCATCATATAAAAATTCCCCATTCATGTGGGGGATTTTTTGGTTTTTAAGTGTGAATGAGAAATGGGTTCTTTCATGAAAAGACACAAAGTTAAAGGATGCAATATGAAAGTAACACCTCAACTTTTGAGCTTAAGACTTAAACTATTTGGCATACATTGTTAGAAATGAATCCATTGAGTTTTTCTTTAACCTACATTTTAAATCCATCTACAAAGTGGACATTAAGTTTTCGAGGTGAGTTAATGTCTTAACGAACCCCTAGCACAAATTTAGAGTAAAAGTTTTTTTACAGGGAAGATTTTGTATAGATTCGAAATGGGTCAAATTTAAATGAGCATATTTTCTAAATTATTTGGATTTATGTAACCCACAACCCCTCTGAATTTAAGTCTTTGAGTCTAATTTCCAATTCAACAAACAAGGTCATCAATCCAAAGTTTGAATAAAAAGTTATGTTCGATTTAGTAAACAGTGCACCGCGGAGCTCAATGCTCTAGCTCATTGGATTGCCGGCCCTATAGGTGGCGGTGCACAACTTATTACTTGATGAATTTTGTCAAAAACTATCTATTAAAGTGTGTATTAATCCCATCACTTTATATACTCAATTCATGACTTAAAACCCCTAAAAAAACATCTGAAACTTATTCTCTTTCAACTCATAAACCTCCCTTATCACCATATAATTTTCTAAAGTTTTTGAATTTACAAGTAAGGGGAAAACCACACGTTCTTCCCTAATATTTCAAATCTACAGACTTCGTAGAAGAATTTCTTAAAGTTCCTCTCCAAAGATCTTCCTCTAAAGTTCAAGAACTCAAGTATCCACCAAAAGTTTTAATAGAAAGCTTCAAAAAAAGGTGTGTGAGTATTCAATGAGGATTTACTTTCATCCTCATGCCCAAAATTATAATTTTTAGTTTAAATTTCCAATCTCCATAAACTAGGGTTTTTATCCAAGTATGATATTGAGTTTTGATTTTCAATTATATATCTACCTACATAGATAACATGTTTTAGTAATTATTTATGATTTATCATGGCTATATTGTTTCAATCCAATTATTCTAAATATCTATGCATGATTTACATGATTTCATATACGTATTATAAATTTACAATCAAGCTATGCATGGCATATCAATTTTCAAGGCTATAATTTGCATTCATGATTATGATTTGACCTTAGATTACGGGAATGGTTTCCTATGGAATGACTAGTTCTTACATGCTTACATAGTTATTATTTTATTATTATTCTTGAACTACTTTATGCATCATGTACAAGTATTGAGCCATCAGTTATGTTATACATATCTGGAAGGATTATTTAGTATCGAGAGGATGGGGAATTATGTCACCCATTAGCTTTGAGGTTGACACCCCAATTTACTAGAACTACGTTTGTCAATGTAGGTTTATGTTTAGCCTCTTTGAGGCATATAAGGATCCTTAGACATCAGTTATGGTCTTAACTATGGCAGGCTAGAACCTCTCTTTTTTTGTGTAGGGTTTGCACTCTAAACTCTATATTGATCACATGGTTTTATATGTCGGTTAAGAGAAAATCCCATCCAACTTCCGTATATATTTAGTTTTCAATAAAGTATACTATGCATAACTAATTATATAGTTCACTTCAATATGATTACTTTTAGTACTATGCACTTATACAATTTTCAATTATGTTTTAAGATATAAAGATGAGTCAATGCATGTCAATTTTCATGGTTTAGTTGAATTTTCAATTTTAGATATTTAGTTAAACGTCATCCTTTACATTGTTTTATTTAGGATATGCATGCTTACATACTAGTACGTTCAAAGTATCGATGCATACACTATGCCTACATTCGCACTGTAAATATAGGTATTTCTCTCATTTCATGGATAGTAAGTGCCAACAGACTCCAATCAGCAGATGGTGAGTCCTCATTCTACAAGGGCACTGTATGCATGGTTCTCAACTGGTTTTCTTTCTTTTTAGTTATTTAGAGTTTGTTAGGGGTTTGTCCTAACTACTCACCAATATTTTTAGAGGTTTCATAAGCAGTCAATCAAAAGTTGTTAGTTTCAATTAAAGTATCCTTCTGTCACAAACTTCTTTATTATTTATTAATGTTGAAAAAATAACTTAGCCCATTTATCATCTTCCACATTATGTGTCAATTCGAATTTTATGTTTTATTCCAGGCCAAGGGTTAGATTTGGCCGCTCGTGTTCTCAGACACTGTGTTATGTCTAGGGGGGTAGTCTCAAGGTGTGAAAAACACAGTATCAAAGCACAGAGTTTAAGTTTCCTAGGAATTCTATGAATCTGTATCTTGCTCATAGGTGTGTTGTGCACCACACTTATATCAAGAGGCTACGGGACATTTAAGAAAAAGTTTCCCTTCTTTCAAACTATATGTCGTGCGATAGGGTAGTTCTTTCTAAAACTAATGTAGATTTATGTGCTGCTCAAATTCCTTCAACTAGGCCTCACATTCAAGGTGGCTGAAATAATAACTCACTAGTCGTTATCCATGCATTTCTTTCACAAGATGACTTAATAAAGTTCAAAATCTACATGAGAGCTCAATAGGATCCCATTAGTGCATTCATGCCTATTAGTTTGAAACCATACTCCTTATTCATGCGAATCGTGTTGTTTAGACAAAATATGTATTTTTAGATCTTTCTCTAAATATTATAGAAATTGAGACCCGCAAGAGAGAAGTGATATTCGAGCAATAGTGGCACATAAAAGGTAGTGTTATGAGGACGTTAAACCAAATATTATGTGATAGAATGATACTAGAACCAAGAATATAAAGTCAAAAGTTTAGGGATGAGATCTGGTCATAACTATTGGTTTTGATATGTAGCTATAGTAATATTGTTATTAAGTGAATAATGATATGATTTGTTCTTATGTGTTTACTAAGCTGTCGTAAGCATGTTGTAGGATATTTTTTGGTATGTAGAGGAAGATCAAATATAGGATACAAGTAAGATATAAGATAATTGATGGGTTTAGGCTATGCTTTGTGGTTTCTTTAACCCTATGGTATTAATTAGGGTATACCTATTGCTTATACAATAGAGTTATGGGGGAATGAAATAAGTATAATGAGGTGGTAAAAATAATAGGGTATGTAGGCTATTACTAGATAGAGTGTATGATTGATAATGGTTTCATTATTATTGACTCTCAAAGGAGTAGTATAACCTTTCATTCGTAATATAATAACCTTAAGTCTATGTAGTAAGAGAAGGTTGTTTTCTACCTACGTTTAGTAATGAATACTAAGTTAGAATCTAGATGACCACTATGGTAAAGAAATGGTAGTTTGGGGGTGGTGAGGTTGGCTTGTGGAATTGATCTAGTAGGCCTGTTATGGGATGCGAAAGGGCTTAAATTTATAACTTATGACTGATGTGAATATGTGAAACATGATATCAAGGATTATGAGAGTCCTGTATGAATACATGAATATGGTGGCTAAGACGTTGGATAAAGAGGAAAGTTTAACATTTATGTGTACAATGTTTTAGTATCCTTAGTTTTCTAAATGTGAAGAATGATCTTTATACATTTGCATGATGTTCTTAAGAGGTGGACTAAGGATATTTTAGATAATCAGTATTAGGGTGTCTTAGTATAAATGGTACTTTAGTTAGCTCATATGGATGTAAATTTGTGGAGGTGATTTTAATAGACTAATACGCGAAGATTAGGATGGCTATGTATTAGAGAAAGTGTTTATGTGAGCCAATCAGTGTATAAATTATAGATTAATGGCCTTAGATATGGAGTTAAGAGAACTATTCATGAAGATCTTAGTAGTCACGTGATTAGGGATGCCCGACATGTACTGTAAAGTCAGATCAAACTAGATTGGGATATGCCATAAATCCATATACTTAAAATGTTTAGCGATCTAAATGGGGAGATGAGAAAGTGAATACCCATGTTTGTTCTTGAGGACCAAATAGTGATAAGTACTAGAGAAGAGTTATGATAATTCATTGATCCATTCTTATCCTTAAGTATTCCCCAGGTTTCAGTCAACGTGACACTCTACTTATGTCCTGCATGACAATTTCATGCCCTAACTCATTCTCATGTACTTCATACAAATTCACGTACATGTTTAGATCTTAGAATAATAAAACAACAATTTCAGCATAATGATTTCGATATTACTTCATAAAGTTATGACCCTCCAACTTTATGTTATACGAATGTGATATATTCACTCATGTCTTATAATTTGCTCAGCCTAATGAATTCAAGATATGCTCTTATGCAATAGCTGGAAAAAAATCAAGCTATGTCGGTCCTATGTGTAGACTAATCCTCTATTCATTCAGTATATGTAGTATTCATGCCTATTTTACTTTACTTCACAGACCCTTTCTTGGGTTTCAGGGTTGCGACCAAATTCCGTCTAGATTGAACAATATTCCTTTCATTAATAATGTTCATTTATATTCTATGTTTATAGTCAAGAGTCATACCCTCATTCGAAACTTTTACAGTTTATATTGATATCCCATTTCCTTTAGCAATTTTATTTATGAGATGGGAGACAGTGAATCCTCAGTTAGTCATTTCTTTGTTGTGCTTATGTTACCTATTCTTAAGTGTGGTTGGAGTATGAGGTAAGGTCGAGTTATTTGTAATATGTAGATGACATTATTGGGTGTGTACCTTTGTGAATACGCTAATATTATTGACTTTAGTGATGTTTGAGAAGATCCCTAGATAGTTTTGAATTAAGGGATGATATTAAGAGGATATGGTGTTAATCTCAAATGTCATGTTGATAAGTGTGTGGCAATTGCATTATGCGGTTGATGACTCTTTGGGTAAGGAATATGCAGCCCAACTAATGTGTCACCTAAAAACAGAGCACTAACCATCAAAAACACTAGAAATAGACAGTAATCTAATTGAAATTAAGGAAAAATAGACATCAACTTAATTAAGGGTTAAAAATGGTGAAAAACCTCATTTTCCACGAAATTTACGAAGAGAAAACAACTTACTAACAAAAGGGAGGGTGAGGGTGAGCTTGGGGGAGGACTTCCCTTTAACCTAGCTTGGTTTTGAGCCAATTGAGCTGCAGGGATAGAGGAAAACCAAGGGAGGAAAGGAGAAAATGATCTAAAATTTTTGATGAAGGGGTTTATATACTGCCAGGCATTTGTTCATCGTGATCACATGGGAACAGGATCACGATTGTGATGAGATGATGGGCCAAGAATTGGGATCGCATGAAAGGGTATCGCGATCATGTAGGGTCTAGAGGGATAGCATCATTGCGATTACATGAAAGGGATGATGTGATCACGTATGGAAGTGGGATAAAGGCATCACAATCTTATGAGGAAACTCCGCAATCTTGAAGAAGGAATCCCTCTGGACCAGATACAGTTTTGACAGCAGAAATATTCCATAAGGAAAAAACCTAAAACAACACCCAAAATGCATTCGGGGTCCAATTTACGCAAACAAACTATGCACCCATACCCAAAAATGATATTTAGGACTTAGCGGTGTAGACGAAATTGGGATACGAGGCTATTTTCGAAGAATGTTGACCAATTCAACATCTTAGGCCAAAATTCATAACTTTTACCCACAACCTTAAAAATGCAACGACAGCCTCGGGAAGTAAACCAATAACTTAACTAGCACAAAATTGACATTCCGAAGGTGATGGAATCGTTAGAATTCTGAACTGATGCTCCGATCACCAAAAGACCATCCAAGCTCCAAAATGAGCTTTAGCTAGGTAGAATTTCCACAAAACGTCCCAAACTCAAAATGAAAAGCTAAGACACAAACTTATGGTCCACCTAGGCCAAAATCGGCAATCCAGAGCTAACAAAACTATCGAAATTTAATTTCGTGCACATTTACTACAATTCACTCATGAGTTCCATTATTCTAAATTGAAACTTCAAAAAAGGAAAACTAAAAAAATAGGCAAATGAGATGCTAGGGCACTGAGCTACTGGTCCCAGCAAGTCATAAATAACTTGTGAAAAATAGCAAATATGCTAAGAATAGAAAAAGACGGAAGGAAAGGAAATGATTGAGTGGGTCATTTCATAGAGAATCCAAATAGCACTGGATGGAGTGGGTGATGTTAGAAATGGAAAGATTGGCCGTCTGTGATGCCGGAGAAATTTTATCCAATCATCACTGCTATCTTACATGCTCCTACACATTGGTGCATAGATTCCAGCAGAAATTGTCAACCGATGTGTGTGAGTTATATGCGCTGCTCCTAATAGAGAAATTCTGAAGGACGACTGATCGGTGGCCGACGGTCCTTTTTTGACTGGTGAAACTGTGAGAATGGTGAACTCTTCTTTGACTCCTTTCCTGGCATACCCCCTAGATTTTCTGACAGCTTTTTTGTGGCTCTAATACCATGAGACAAATTTTAAGAATTGTGAATTAACTCTTGTTTATTATTTATCTAGGTATTGGTATTTATATACACCATAAACCCTATAAAAGGTAAGTCTAAATTAGGAAAAAATAGATACAATGAATCCCTAATTAATACTTAAGTGATCATTTCCCAGACTAGTATTATTCTATAATAGTAATGAATAAACATGCGTGTAGTCTATCTTTCTTTTTCATAAAGAAGAAGTACCAGATCCAAAAGTTTAACCCTGATCTCCCGAAGCCCTATTGGAGCCATGCGATAAGGTGCAATAGAAATAGGGCTAGTGCCTAGCTCAACCTCTATAGAAAAATTGAAAACACGCTCGAGTGGGAGGCCAAGTAATTCATTAGGGAAAATATCAAACAACTCTCCAACAACAAGCATAAAATTAGGGGAAGGAGGATCGACACTAACATCATGATCATAAGATAAGTAAGTAGTACAACCCGTGGATAAGAATCTATTAGCCTTCATACTGGATACCACTAGCATTAGAGAGTGGCTAATAGGACCCCACCACACCACTGGAGACACACTAGGCACAGATAAGTTCACGGTCTGGAAAATTAATCTAGGACCACATGATGAGGAGATAACCAATCCATGCCCAAAATCACAACAAATCAACCATGTACAGAGCCACAAGACTAGTGCGAGTGTCCAAACCTGATAAAATAACAACACAAGCTTGGTAAATCAGATCCACCATAGTAGGCTCATCTATAGGAGTAACCACACTCACGAGAAAAAATAAAAGCTCCACGGTATAAAATTAATGGTGCCCAATACCCTATCGACCTCCTCCTCTATCCCATCCTCTGACCCTATGGCCCCCAACATGATAACATCGAGTCACGACTGACTACCTCTGGCTGGTGGAGCAACTGCCTGTAGAGGATTGCAGACTAAGCTTTGGGTTAAATGGCCTGGCATTGCAGACACTCTCTTAAATAGTGACCTATCTCACCACACTCATAGCAACCACGACTTTTGCCTCAATCAAAAGCACTAACTGGGCCACCGTGGCCAGACAACCCTAAACCCCAATAGATACACCCCTGACAAGCTGGCTACTTTGATCATCACTACCTAATGGTAAGGAGGCTTAAGCTGGCCTACTAGGTTGTCCCTAATGCTGCTGCTATGGCTATTTCTAAGGTGTACTTCTGTCATACCATGCCCTAGAGGACCGTGACTGCGACGCTGTCTTTTATTGCCACCCTCTTGGGCCAAGAAACATTGTCTCTCCATGCTACGGTCCTATTTAAACACTGCTAACAATGGACTACTCTGAGCGCAAGTAATAACTCAACATCGTCCTATAACTCTAGTCTCAATCCAGCTGCAAAGAAATGAACTCGCTCAACATATGTCAGCATAATAGCATCCCTATGCCTCGAGAATTTCTTGAATCTATCTTCATACTAGGAAACCTTCATCAATCCCTGACCCAAATCATCAAACTGATCTATGTGTTCCTCTCTAACAAGTCGGGGAACATATTAAGTCATGAAGGCATCCATAAAATGACTCCATACCATTGCTGCATACCCACTAGTCTACTCTCTCCTATGAACTCCACTAGGCCTTCATCCAACCCTCTAACTAATACCTAATGCAATAAACTCTATGTGTCTCTCAGAAAACCAAAGTATGCACTCTGCCCTTAAATTCTAAAATGAACTCATAAGGATATTTTTTAGAATCACCAAAAATCTCTGAGGCTCCATATGCATAAAATAATTGTACATCTTACAATCCTCAAAAGTCATAATAGAAATTATAGCCTGAGGATAGCTGGCGGCTGAATTGATTTACCTCTAAAATAGGATATGGTGGAGGGATTATGGTTGCTGCTGGTATCAACTGAACTAGAGGAGTTGGGACAACCTGTGCTGCTCCCCAGGCTGAAGTTTGACCCTTAACAGTGGGTGGCCTACTGGGCATACAATTTACATGCTGCCACATGTCGCTAAGTGATCATCTGAAGATGGTTGTATCTGCGGTGGAGGTAGATCTACGAGTGTAGGTTGATTCTACTAAATTCTAGCCCAGCCTTGCCCACGGGCTTTGGATCTACCCAGGCCCCTAACTGGAGCTCTTCACGGAGGTAGAGGAGCATCATGACCTCCAAGTGCTGATTGCATATAAACCCTCTGCGTAAGATTAGAACCAAGACGAGTGATCAAGAAACTAGTAGAAACCTCACATGAAAGAGTCAATAAGAATCAACCCTATAAAAGAGCCATGTAACCTCCTAAAGATAGGAAACAGACGTTTACGTACCGATCAATAGGACTCTACCCAAATCCTACTTCTATAAATAAAGAAACCTATGAACGTAAAGCTCTGATACCACTATATCATGATCTGAAATTAAGTTGTAATAACATTTACATCTCACTTGCAGACAAGCATAACCACGGTTCAGAGCAAGTAGGAGTGGGCCAGTAGTAAGAACAAAAAAGAAAATAAATAGGAAAAGTAAAGTTAGGGCACGAAAATACAAAACTAAACAAAACTTCCAAAACCTGGTATCATGGTTGTAGAGTATCTATATACAAAAAGTAAAAAATACAACCTACGATAGGGAAAACTACAAAATAGCTATCAAGGATGCAACTAGGATAACAATAGAATTGGAAGGAAAAGCAATTAGCAAGGACACCAACAACTCACAGAAATCTCCTGGAGTTTCACCATCTATCTCGTACAAGCGCGTCTGTTCTGCTGGCTCGGAAAAGGATCTGCATCACAAAGAGATATGTATGTGTAGTATGAGTACCAAAATAGATGGTACCCAGTAGGTATCATAAGCCAACCAAGCAAAAGTAAGCATTAGAAAGGTAAAGAGTAATCAACAACAAATGGGACAATGGCACATTATGTACAACAAAACAAGATAAGTGCGGTACTACCTAGTAATTGCAGTAAAGGATTAGCTACCAGTAGGTGCAGTAGTAGCTAACAAGTATAATTGAGGGTGATTATTAGGGTTAATACATAAATCCTTGGCCACAATTAACTCATGAAAAAATGTGATATGTACCTGGAGCTCCAATGTGATAAGAATTAGGAGGGATCAATAAGAATGCACAAAGTTATCAAAAATCTAAGCTAGTTGAAATTAAAGTAAGTACACAAATAGTACTAATCAGATACAAAATGGAAAAAAAAAAGTCTACTAGCAAACAAACTCGTCCTGCATCCCACTTTACTGGTAGGTACAATAAGACAACCAAGTAACCCAACAAGTACTCTCTCGTATGTTCCAAAAGGTACAATTAATGTGTAGGAATGCAATGCAAAAGGGTACTGGAGAAGTAAATATTTGTCATCATGCTCCCTCTCTAGTGTATTTTAGAATCAAAAGGGAACCACGGTGCAATGACCCTCATGGTCATTTATGATACATACCTGGCTTTTTGCATTCTAGAGTATTTTAATAGTTGCCCTAAGTCATTTATGACTTGCTGGGACTGGTAGTTCAGATCCTTAGCGACTCGGTTGAGAAATATCTCAAATTGCCTATTTTAGAGCCTAAAACTAAGTACTTGTTAACCAAAGTAAACTTTCCTTCAAGACGAGCTTAGAATTAAATTCCGACAGTTCTATTAGTTTCGAAATGGCAAAGAAAGTCAATATTAACCTTAAGTTTGTGTTTTTGAGTTTTTGTTTGCAAGTTAGGACAATTTGTGGATTTTAGTCAAGTTTAAGGCCTAAACTTGAGCTTGAGTGGTAATTTGGTGTTCGAAGTGTTGGATTCAAATTTTGATAATTCCTGCAGCTCCAAAATTATAATTTTAGGCTAGTAGAGGTGTTGGTATAATATTTTGAATTTTGATTGCATTTTCAATGTGTTGGTGGAGAATTATTGAAAACATTAGCTCAAGTGTTGACTTGGTCAACAATTATCCGAAACGACCTTGAATTTTGATTTAGTCAGCACTGTTGAATCTAAAATTTTGTGTTGGGTGTGTGCGCATAGTTTTCTTTACATAAATTGGACTTCGAATGTGTTTTGAGTGGTGGTTCGTAGCACATTCTTCTATATAAATTGTTATCAAAACCTGCAACAGGTGTAGATGAGTTCCTGCTACGCGATCGCATAGGCCTCTAACGTGATTATGATTTAATAAAATAGGACTCTATGTGATTGCAAGGTATTTCATGTGATTGTGATGTTATAGGATGTTACTATACGCGATCACGATGACCATTCTCCATTACTCTACGTGATCGTATAGTAAGTCCACACGATCGTGATGAGTAAATTGACTGGCAATTATAAAAACCTATAAT
>JBDJHY010219810.1:0-11226 GCA_039654485.1 Withania somnifera | reverse complement strand
ATGACCCATCAGCAAGGGGACAACCAGAAGCACTGAGTAACTTCCAAAAGAGGTTACAAATATATAGAAGAGGTGTTGCAACAGGCGCTGGACTGGTGCTTTGATAGGTATTGTAGCTAGTGTTGCGATAGGTGTTGTAGTTGGTGCTTCCATAGGTGTTGCAGGCACTGATAGAACCTATGGGGTAGTAGTAGGTGTAGATACTTCTTTCGGTACTCTGGCAGGAACTCTAGCGGTCTTCTTTGTTGTTGCGTGTATGAGGCATCTACGAAAGAGTGATGACAATGAGTGAGAACCTTCAAGAAACTATCAAGGATGTATGGACGACACAAGATTCAAAAGAAAGAGTTATTTTCAAACATTTCACTATAGCCTCCGAAAATAAGCAATGGACATCTCTGCATCGATCCGAATGACTCTACTAGACATTTGATCTATACATAGACATCGTCAAACCTAGGGCTCTGATACCAATTTATCACTATCCGATTTCTCCGTTCATGATGGCACCCACTATGCCACCAGTAAGAGAACCAACCCTCTAGTCCGTAACCAAAGCGGAGTACTACTATAACAAAAGTGGAAAGCACTAATATAATAAATAGTATATGAATGAAAGCGAAAGTATAAAGAAATAAAAAATTCCCAAAACCCGATATCAGTGTAATACTAAACCTCTAAGTACACAATATGAAATCAACTTTCTAATACAAATGTATCTCCAAAAATACATGGAGATCAATATCAATACTGAAGAGAAGCAAGAAACGTTGGACACCAAGCCCAATCGGAGTCTCTAAAAATTAATAGAGTCTGCACGAACAGTGGTCTATGAATCAAGGTCGGGCAACTGTACTCGAATCTGCACATGGCAAGTGTAGTATGGTATAGGCACCCAAAGCAACTTGTAACCAGTAGGCTTTGAGGACCCACTAGGCACATAATAACAATAAAGGCAGTAAATAATGGAATACAACAAAGTAGGGTCACAAAAGCAATTAGTATATCATGGAATCTAGCTACTCAGATAGGAATCAAGTAACAAGTAGAACATGTAATTTCTAGCTAATCACATAACAGGATTTCAAGAAATGAAGGAAGACGTACCCAAAATAATTGCAACGGTATGTATGAATAATACAATAATAATCAAGAACCAAGTAAAAGATAGGGAGCGAATAGGGACGGTATACCGACAACCTCAATTATAATTAGAAAGGCTGATAAGATGATACAATGCACAATAGACCATATAATTCAAAATTCTCGTTAGTAACACTATAGTAACTAAGCAGTAAATCAACAATATAATAAATAAATATAACATAGAATTCACACTCACCCATAGGAATCCATATACTACCAGGGGTACACTAAAGAAAACAAGTGCAGAAAAAGTAAATACACACTATGAAGTAACCAGTCCTGTATACGCTTCTCCTTTTATACCCGTAGGCCCAACAGGCAGAATCCATGAAAGGCTACCCTAAATGATCCTGATATATCCCTACTCCATCCTATCCCCCCTCCACCACGTCTTCTTAGCCTAGAAGCAAGGTCTATGGAGGTACGCTCACCACGTACAATCTCTAACATCATTATAATCTCACATCCCAAGTCACAGACCCTCAAGGTTCTTACAGTCTGGCATCCGATACCTCAAAATAGTAATTTCATCAAGCCATACTCGGTAAGTTAAGGCATTCAATGCCTTAATATAGTGGTATCACCAATATCCTCAATGGAACAGGTATCATCTAGTCTCCACAACGAATAAGTGTGATAAGTGTTAAAAAGATGTACTCACTGTTGTACGACGATGGGCTCAAGTGCCAGCAGCTGTACTCACTATCGAACAGATTAGGTCTCAAGTCCCAGCATTATTTATTCAAATGATATTTTTCGGTGCTAGGGTGTGAGCCTGGGCTAGAAAAAATAGAACCAGTAGTAACGGGTGCTCGATATCATGTCATTCTAAAATAGTTAAAAGGTCATTTACTTATATTATTATCATAGTATTCCAAATTATTATTTAATATTATCATCTGTTCTTATTAAGAAAATCTCACCTTAGCCTCTACGGCTCAATAATCATGTGGTGATACTAGCCCGGCCCCAATGCACTCCCAACAGAGCCAAAGGCCCAACCTCTCATATAATGCATGCACAACATATCAGCAAGTATTTTTACATGAAATGACAACCATCTATGTCCAAACAGGTATCACTAGTCAAATCTTATGTCACAAGCACCATATAAATTCGGATGTTGAAGTATATATATCAAACAAGAAAATAAATGAAAGAATGGTATAGGGTCACTATAACCACCTAGATACCCAACCCATAGATGTTATTTAGCATAATTATTAAACTTATTAACCCAGAGACAGCGAGCATACCTTTCATCCAATGATAAAGCTCTACAAACTTGTAAATATTACTCCGATTAATATCAGAAAATCTCCAATTGATCTGAAACTTGTGAATTTTGTTAAGTTACGAATTGGGCTAAAAATGGACCTATGGGGCCATTTGTCCGAACTGGAAACAAACATCGCCATTGGGTTCCCAACGTTATCAGGAACCCGTGCTCCAAAATTATGCATAATTCGGGAAAGGGAAGACCCTTGAACTTCTTGGAGAAATTTGAGTGTTAAAGTGATATAAAGATTTTATCTTTATGGAATTATACATTAAAATTGGGAAAAGAGAGATTACTAAGAAGTAAAATAGCCCTAAAGAGAAAGGATTTGCTCAACAACCTCAGATATAAATGATGAAATCAAGAAATCCTGACTAGGGCATCAATGGGGGAAAACCCCAATTTTTGTGTAATAAATTGAATGAAACTACTTACCAAAGGTGAGAAAGACGTATGAGATCTTCAAGAAGATTTTATACAAAGTTTGGGGAAGTATACAAGACAAATCACTCAAAAATTAGAGAGAAAACAAGAGAAAAGTTGATGAAATAATGAACAAAAAATAGGTGAAACTGAAGAAACAAGTCTCATGTACCGATTTATCGGCCAGTTGTGCCAATAAATCAGCACTCTCTTATCACTGCAAATCTGAGCTGGTATTGATTTATCAGTACAAATGTCTGACTTATTAGTTCCTTTCGATTTATCGATAAAGGTCCAATTTATTAGGCATCGATAAATTGGCACTTCAATAAATAAATTGATTTGTGCCCGCACTAGCAAAATGTCAACTTTTAGAAATTCAACCAAGGGTTCAGAATTAAAACGGAGTCTAATATTGGAAAACCAAATATGTATCGTTAGTGAAAACCACATTCAAGACTCAACATAATTCACAAAACTGACATCAGAGGTCATTTTAATTAAAAAGAAACCCAAACCAAGACTTAAACAAAAGGAGTAAATTTCCAACTTTCCACAAACCAACCCAAATCAAGCACAAACACCTTGGGAAGCGTACCAAGGGTCAAACTAGACAAAAATACAATTATGGAGCTGATGGAAGTATCAGAATTCCATTCAAACACTTTGAACATCAAATACCACTTAAGATCCAAATTATGCCTTAAACTTAAATGAAATCCACAAATGAGCACAAATTGCAAACAAAAACTCTGAAATACAAATATAAGGTCAGCCTTGACTTTGATTGGCATTCCTGAGCTAAAAGAATTTTCAGAATTTAATTATGAGATCGTCTTGAAAGAAAGTTGACTTTATTCAATTACTACTTAGTTTTAGACTCTAAAACAAGATATTTAAGGTATTTCTCAACCGAGCTATAGGGAATCGAACCACCGGTACCATCAAGTTATAAATGATTTGGGACAGCTATTGAAATGCTCAAGAATGCAAAACATCACATATTTCACATAAATGAACATGAGGGTCATTATAGTTTTAGATGTGTTTTGAGCTGGTTTGAGGAAATTCAATTTTTTTGGAGTTGGATGACAACCTGAACTTTATTGAAGAGCCAAAGGCCATTATGGACAGAGATATAAGGCAAATTAGGTCCAAAGATATCCAGATCATAAATGTTTGTTGTGATTATTTCATGTATAGGAGGCTACCTAGTAGATAGATATGGATATGTAGGCCCAGTACCCTCACTTGTTTGAACCTTCAAGTATTTTCTATTCCCTAACTTTTGGAGATGAAAGAACTATTTAGCAGTGAATGTTTTAATGACCCTCGTGGTTATTTTTTGGCTTTTGTGTGTTTTGTTATTTAGAGAATTTTGGTAGCTTCCTCAAGTCATTTATGACTTACTGGGTTTGGTAGTACGATTTTTTGGCAGTTCAGTTATGTTTAATCTCGATTTTCCTATTTTGAATTTTTAAATTTAGAACAGTACAACTTGAGAATAAATATTTAAAAACGTGCTCGAAATCAAATTCCAAGAGTCCTTTTAAATCTAAAACATGGATTTTATTCCTGTTAGAAAGCTATTGGTTTGGGTCCCGAGGATTTCAACTATACTTTGAGTCGGTTTAAGGAAATTCAGTTCATTTAGAGTTAAAAGTTTAAGTTTAGTCAACTTTTCAAGATCAAAATGTCGGATCAAAATTCTAATGATTCTATCAACTTTGGACTATTTAATTCGGACTAGTAAGGTTATTGACATGCTTCCTGAGGTGAACAAGATCATTTTGAAGGCTCTGTTGTCCTTTTAGTCCACTTTAGGCCTTGGTTGACTTTGTCAATGTTTTTATAAAACTACCTCTGATGGTAATTTTAATGATTATGTTAAGTTTTTTATATCATTTCCAAGATATTAGCATATTTAGTTTGAGTTTATAAGAATCATACTTTTTCGAGGGCCTTACGAGGGGATTTTGACATGTAAACTCAGCTTGTGCAAGCCAGCCCCTTTTTCACATTCGCGACCTCCTCATCATGTTTGTGAAGGGCCATGTCCTTGTTCTTCTCATTCATAACCCCCTGGTCACATTCATGAAGAGTCCTAATGTTTCTCTTTACGTTCGCGAGGGATTTTCTGTGATGACATAGAACAATTAGGGACCCAGGCCAACCTTCATCACATTTGCAAAGGGCCGAATGCTACTGCGAGATCTAGTAGTGAAGGGATCCTCCAAGTGAGTCCCAACGATTTCTAGCCTATGTTTTCTTAACAAATTTACTATAACCTGATCTTTAGGCTTGAGAATTGGGTTATTGTGCAAAGCATTGTTAGAAAAAAAATTGTGGAGATTTAGGAAGTGATTGTTGGTGTTTTCCTTTTTCCCAGGTCCATAATTCATTTAATTCCGTGATCATAATTTCTTAATTCCTTTACCGCTTCCTTGCAAAACTTTTTATGTCCTATTTATGACTTATTTGGATCCCTATTAATTTCTAATATGAACCTCATGTTCCTTGAGGTGAGGCCTATATCTCGGTATTTTTAGTTCTAACTTTTTTTGGATAATGAGGCCCACGAGTCCTTTTTTATCTTGTAATCTCACCCGGTTAGTTGTATACCAATATGGGTCTCATTTTACTCGTTATGATACATACATTCTTATTATGATAGTTTCGAGCTAGTTTGGTCTCTCTTGTGGACTTTGGGTTTTTTTATATTGTTCGGATATCGTCTCCGTTCTCTAGGTAGGTGATTGCTTCCTTTTATTAGACCAGGCCTATATGGGATATATATTTAATGTAAAATTCTAGTTGTCTAGGTGGTTTCTTAGATTGGTTACCATGTATATGAAATTCTATCCCAATAGACCTTTCATTCTTATATATTAGGTTGTGGTGCTGATTTTCGGCCATGTTGGCATCTTCCCGTATATTTATAATGGAAATTCTGGACCATAGGTATTGCATGGGATAGTTGTGAGTTTTATTTGGTTTACCTATCCCCTATTGGATTTTTTTGGTCCGTTATGGTGATTTTGTGATGTTTCTGAGACTTGGATAAGTACTTCAAGCATGTATAGGAACTTGTTATGAAGAACTAGAGAGAAATAACCCTGGTTATGAATTAGTACATAAGGAAAGAGTAATGACACCATGGGGCCTTTCTCGTGATCTCCTCCAATGCACGTTAGCTGAGGTAAGCGAACGTGCACCGTCCATGGAGAGGAAGAAAAATCAAGCAGTGAAGAAGGAACTATGGTGACACCGACAAGCAAAATCAACACTTATTATGTCATGCCCCAAAAAGCAAGTGTGATGGAACCTACCTTACCAGCCTGGTAGGTTAGCCTAACTCACAGTCTAAGACGAAGTAAAGATAAAATAAACAGCGAAAAGTAATAATTAAAGATAACAAAAGGTAAAATATCATATGAAGTGCAAAAAATCAACTACAAATTTCCCAAAACTAGGTGTCTGATCATAGGCAGATTTACCTGCCAAAAAGCCACATAACTTGTACTAATTGACTTTGTTTTGAGAATAGTTGCATAATACATGATGTTTTCGTATTGAATATGAGGGATTACTACTAACCAATGTGATTAGCATCTTTTCAAGAAATTAGGAGCATATGGAAGAAAACAAGTGAAGAAAAGGCAAGCCATGAAGAAAAGAAAGATTTCCAGCAAAAATACACTGATCACGATAGGGATCACGTCGTGATCCTTATCGTGATCCAACTTAATCTGTAGTGGCTGGGCTTATTTTAATTGGGCTTAATTAAGGGTAATTTTGTCTTTTCCCAATGAAGTCAAAAACCCTTAAGAAGCATCTTGGAGGCATAATATCAGAATCTTTTACACTTGTGGAGAGGAGGAGGCAATCACAAAGGGGAAGACGGAAACCCTAGGAAAATTCTCTACTTTAAGAAGAAAATATTGATCTCCCTATAATCCATGCAAATCCTCCAACCAGTGACAGTGCAAAATGGTCCTTGTGGGTTGTGTCATTCATCTCCCTATAATCCATGCAAATCCTCCAACCAGTGACAGTGCAAGTGGACACCAATTCATTTTTCTTATTCTTCACCACAATCATTCCTCCCTTTTTAGGGACGCACTACTGGTTGAAATTGGATAGATAATGTAGGAATCTAGCCACTTGATTACCTCTTTTTGAACCACTTCTTTCATCGGGGGATTAAGCCTACATTGTAGCTTCACCTTTGGTGTGTACTCATCTTCCATTAATATTTTATGCATGCAGAAAGTCGTACTAATATCTCGATTGTGAAATAATTGCCATGCTATGGCCTACTTCCTCTTTCTTAATACTTTCATTGCTTCCCTCACTTGTGTTTCTGACAGTTTAGTTGGATGTATAACTGGCAGCGTATCGTTATCTCCCAAAAAAGTATATTTCAAGTTGCTTGGCAAGACCTTCAACTCCAAAATTGGAGCCTTCTTAATAGATGGTGGCATAGCTTGTCCCAAGGATCTCTCCAGTTCTTCATATCTTTCTCGGTGAGTTAATACATTAGAAGAGTTCAATTCCTAAATCATTTCTATGGCTTTGACATCCTCTTCATCATCTCGACCCATTATTGTTGTTGCTAGTGGATCACTACTAACGGGAATTAATGCTCGCCATATCAATTAATGCTCGCCCAAAGCCATTAACCGCCCGACATCTATATCAATTAGTGCTCACCCCATGGAAAAAAATGGATTCCCCAAAATAAATGGGACTTCCAAACCCCGCTCAAAATCCAACACCACGAAATCAACAGGAAAAATAATTGACCCAACTTGTAGCAACACATCTTCCACTATTACTAGTGGCCCGACAATCGATCTGTCTGCCAATTGAAGAATTATAGTGGTGGGATTTGGAGTGCCCAAACCCATCTTCATAAAATAACATGTTTTCATGAGATTGATACTCGCACCCAAGTCGCATAACCCACGAATAGTTAAATTTTGCCCAATAGTCAAGTCATCTGGATGGTAAAATTGCCCGGATCTTTCTGCTCGCCAACAACCTATTATTTGATATGTGAGGTGCACTCTTGCGTCAGAGCCACAGTTGTATGCTCAATAAGATGATCCTTTCTTGCCACTATGTCCTTCACATACTTGGCTGATTTGGGGATGCCTTGCAATATTTCAATTAGGGGCAAGTTAATATCGACTTGCCCCAAAAGCTCCTTAAATTCCACAAAACCTTCTTCATCCTTCTTCTTTTTTAACCTCTGTAGAAAGGGTGTTGGAGGCCTTGGTCGTGGGATGTCGATGCTAGGATCAGGGCCCTTAGTATTTTCACTGCTCATCTTGTCACCTTTGGTTGCTTGGTTGGCCTTTCCTGACACTAGTTCATGCAATTGAACTCAACTTGTAGTTGTGACAACATTCACCTGTTTTGGGTTAGTATTAGTGTTGTTAGGTAGCCCACCTTGAGGACTTGTATTTTAGGACACTACTAACTGCCCTAGTTGTCGTTCCATCCTCTGTGTATCCATTTGTTGATTTTTTACATCAGCTTCTAGGCTTGCCAATCTCTCATTGTCACTGCTAACTTTTCTGTCTTACTACCGGACTGCACGTTTGATGGATGATGTTGAAGATTAGGCTGTTGATATCTATAATTTCAGGAATTCTACTGTTGATCTGATTTTGATTTCCACCCCATAAGAAGTTGGGGTGACTCTTCCAATTTGCATTGTATGAATTTCCATAAAACTGCTGCTCCTGACCGCGTTGTGCATTCCCAAAAAAGTTCACCGAATCGAGATTGGCACCACATACATCAGACGTATGTTTACCACAACCGCAAATCTCACACCAACCTTGGGCCTGAGACTGGACTGCATTGATTGTAGTCTGCTATTGTTACTACCTAAATGCTTGTGAAAACATATTCTGCAGTGATGATATTTGTGTCGATAAAGTAGTAACTGCATCAAATTCAGAGACACTGAAAGTATTTTTCTTAGAAATCGATTGTGACATATCACCATTCCAGTCAGGATTTCCTGTAGCAATCCTATTTAGCAAAGTATACATCTCATCATATGTACACTCCAAAGCCTGTTCCCTAGCTGCTGAATCTAGCAATATTTTGGAATTGGGTTCCAGCGCTTCAATAAATGTGTGTAGAAATACCTCATTGGACTGTTGATGTTGTGGAAAATTTTGCAACAAGGTTTTAAATCTCTCCCATGCTTGATATAAGTTCTCCCTGAGATTTTGCCGAAAGCTAAGGATTTCACACCTTAGCCTTGCAATCTCCCTAGATGGAAAGAAACAGATCAAGAACTTCCTTGCTAACTCCTCCCAAGTATGAATATAGTTAGGTGACTCTGCAGATAACCATCTCTTGGCATCCCCTAATAATGTGAAGGGAAACAACGTTAGTCTCACAAAATCCAAGGAAACTCCTGTATGAATATAAGTGTCACTGAACTCAAAGAAATTCTGAATATGTTGTTGGGGGTCATCATGTGAGAGACCAGTGAATTGTCCTCTATTGTGAAAATTGCACCATATTCTGCTTAAGCTCGAATCTACCTCCGGGAGTGGGCTTTTGGATAGCCTAGATAGCATTGGTGGCTTTTGGAATAGCCACCTTGCGCAAAGATCTTGGCGCTTCCATCTCGGCAGGTACTATTATAACTTGTGGATCCAGTGAGACGTTTGAACCAATCAGAGGAAATAATCTTGCTCCTCAATGTGAATGGATGAAACTTTCAGGTTCAGCAAATGGTTCTGCCAAGTTTCTATCTCATGCCAGATTACCTTCTATAGTACCTACAGGTAAGTGAAAAAGCTAAGAGCAAGCTGTTAAATGCTTTGCACAATAATAAAAAAATCAGTCAAATAACTTAAAAGTAAACTAATTGCGAAGTCCCCGTCAACGGTGCAAAAAACTTATTGCGTTCAAACGCACACGAAAGTGTATGCTATCATACAAGTAATATAGTGGCTCTTGCGAGCTGGATTGTCGAACCCACAAGGACTTATATTATCAATCGGTTCAACTGAAAGAGCTAGATAGTGGTTTAGATTCACGGTGCAAAGTATGAATTTAGAATAGTATATTAACTACTGTATAACTAAAGTGCAACTAAGCTGGAAATAAATATGTAAAAACCCAAGTAGTTGAATTCAAGATTTAGAATGATTCTAGGGCTATGGCGTTACTCCCAAACACACGTAGGAACTTTCATTAAGTGAAGTTATTTTTCCATCGATTGTTCAGTTAGGGGTAAACATTATGACTAAGGAATGATTGTCCATTAATCACCTAATTAATCAAGTAACAACTACATCGGATTAGAGTGTTGTGCGCTTATCATAACTGCATTAAGTTATCTTCCCTAAGTTACCCTAGCGAAGCAACTAAGTAAACAATTATGTCTTAGATAGCTAGTTATATTACTACTCTCGGATTAAGGTTAGTAACATAAATGCACTCCTTCTATTCCTGTTCACTCACACGTTCATCGGATTCAATAACATAACAAGCACAAGAATTCTTCAAAAAGTGGCCAGAAAATTAGAAACGCATCTATATTAAAATAGAAGAACAATCAATTAATTGGAACAAACAATGTTACATTAATTATACTCCATACATGGTATGTGAACCACAAGCCCTAGAATTAGGGGTTTTAGCCCATACAATACATAATAAATATGGAGTTCAAATTTAATAAATATCGAAAGTAAATTGGATGAATAGTCTTCACCCTTGGTGCAATAGTGATGTTTTCTTTCTATGGTTTCCCTTCTCCTCTAGTGATAGCCTCCTCTCTTTCACCACTAAGAAGAAGAATATATTTTTTATGATAGTAATCCCTACTTAAACCTCTAAAATTCCTCTTAAGGGTTTCTGGACTTCCTGGTAAAAAGATCCAATTGCCCTTAACAAGCCCAATTAAAAATAGATCAAGTTGTTGTACGCCAAACCGGGTCACGATTATGATCTCGACGTGATGACAATCGTGATCAGTGTATTTTTCCTAAAATTTCTTCTTCACTTCTTGACTGTCCTTTTGTTCCATTGGTTTTCTTTCATATTTCTATAATATCCTTAAGAAGTTTTTAATCATATCGATTAGAGGTATTTCAAAATATTCACTACAAAACCATCACATACTATACAATTATCCTCAAAATAAAGCTAATTAATACGAGTTAAGTGGCTTTCCGGCAGTTAAAACTGCGTACGATCAGTACACTTTCTCTTTTAATTTTCATAGCACTGTTATTTGTTTTGCATTGGGGACAATGCGCTATTTCTGTGTGGGAGGGAGTGTACCTAATTTGTTTTGTTACATCTGAGGGTTTTGTTGCCATATTATTTTCCCTCAGGCA
>JBDJHY010219790.1:2624-20821 GCA_039654485.1 Withania somnifera | reverse complement strand
TAATCATAATTTGATAGTTTCGGACAATTTTGGCTGCATTTAGAGCTCTGGGCATACGGTACGTATATTTCAAGGACTTTTGCGGCAACTAGGTAGGCTAGGTTTATTTATTTACATTATAGACTTGGATATTATTTTGTACTTGTGATGTGGCCAGCAGTTTGGGTTTGGTTTTATTTTGATCATTGTATCCAAGTTGAATTGTGATTTTTTTTATCGGTTTTTGAAGGGCCGTGAAGGGGCATAGAGGGTGAAGGGTTGTATGTTCGAGTCCTGGCCTCACTGCATTAGGGCCACAAACCTTGGGTACTAGTTAAGTTATCGCATGAAGAGTGTTGTGAGATAAGATCTTAGATGGTGGCCTTTATCTTAGACTCTGGTTGCTTGCATTTCTGTTATATTTTAGTATTGTTGTTGCTATGCCATGATCGGGCATTTGTATATTATTGGATTTGGATGGTGCGACTGGTATTGACAGGGCTTATACCCTGTTTTCGATTTAATGGCGCAGTCCTCCGGGGCACAGACCCTAAGTATGGCATAGATGAGTCCCAAACCTCTGATATAGGCACTAATAGGGTACTTACCCTACTCTCGAGTTTGATACACGGTCCTCCGACGCACATACCTTGAGTACGGCATATGTGGGGCATAGACCCTAGAGTATTAAACTAATAGGGATTAGAATCTAGACTTATGTTGAGGCACGGTCCTCCAGGGCACAAACCTTGAGATTGGTACTGGTAAGGGCTTAAGTCCCCGAGATTTGAAACTGATAGGGAACCTTGTATTACTTTCATATTATTTGTGCTCACTGGGATTAGGGGGGAGTCAGGGTAGGTTTTGTTGTGCTCTTTATACTTACCAGTAGGATGAGGCGCCAAGTTGGTGTTCCGTGTTTACTTTCTGCCCTACACTTGGTTGTACTTTACCATTTGATCCTTTGCTCGTGGTGTATATATATAAACATGGTTAGTTGGGTCTTGGATTAGGTTTAGCACAGGTACATTTCCTTACTTCGATTTTAGGTTTTCGGATTGTGGTTACTGCCTATAAATGTCCACCATATTTTAGTTCCCCGTAGACCTGTACTTATACTCTGTTGATGGTATCGCACTCTAGCTTCTTTAAATTTCTGGATTATCTATTATTTTTACCTCTTTCCTACTATTATTGACATGGTTTTCTTCCTCGCCATTTCTTACTTGTACTATATTTTAGCCCGATAGGTCTATGATGCCAACTGGGTACCTTGTTTGGTACTCATGCTATATTTCTATACTATTTTCGTGGTGCAGATACCGGTAGGGGTTATCATAGACGTCGTGATCATACAAAGTAGATACAACTGTTTATAGAGATTATGGTGAGCTTTGTCATCTGAGCCGACCATGGTTTTCTTGATTTCCAGCCTGCTTTATTTTTCTATAGTTGGCCCTGTGTAGTTTCACTTTTGTAGGAGTTTCCTTGTATATATTTTATCTTTTGGATACTCTGTGTAGTAGCTCTAAGTTCCATTGACACAAGGTTTTTGAATTTAGGTTGTCTATGTATTTCTTCTGCTTCCGCTTTTACATATATCTACTTATGCGTTGTCTTCTATGTTGGACAATTCTAGTGTATATAGCTCATTGAGTGTAGCTCTGGGTTGTAGGGTTAGAATTGTGTACTAGAGGGTTGTAGATACTATTATGACCCGAATTTTTGGTCGTGATAGCTGGTGGTATTTTCAAGTCTTAAATCCAGTCAATTTTTGAAGAGTTTGAAATACCACTTTTAATGATTCTTTGATTCCTGCTGAGAAAAAGTTCCAGGCTGTGTTGTGTAATGCATCCTTAGACCTGTCCTGGACCTGTGGTTAATATTTTTTTTTTAATATTTTGATCCTTTCAGATGCTCTCAACAAAACTTTGAAAAATTTATTAGCAGTAAGATAATTTATTAGAGACTAGGAAATTTCATACCTCTTACCTTGGTTGGCATTAAGTTAATCTCATTCCTATGCGCTGGGTTTTATCATTGTATAGGGTTCATTGGGATGAGCAGTACTTTCTTCTAAAGACCTACTGTATCATTGACACACGGTGCATGGTAGTATCCAATGAATTACCACATCTTAAATACACATAGTGCATGCTAACCTCCAATGACTTGTCACGTCTTTAAAGCAGATAATTTGACTAGTCTTCATTGACTTTTTGCAACTTTATGCAAATAATGCTCACTAGTCTCCACTGAATTACTGCGACTTAATGCAGATAATGCGTACTAGTCTCCATCGACTTGCCACAACTTTGTGCCAATAATGTGCGCTAGTCTACAATAATTTCTTTTGTCTTTAATGGGTGTGTGTTATCCTTTAAAGACTTATCGTGTCTTTAAAAAGGGCGCATGTTATCCTCCAATGACTTATTGCATATTTAAAAGGGTTCCTATTAGACTTCAACGACTGATCATGTCTTTAAATAGGGTGTACATTAGCCTCTAACAACTTATCGTGTATTCACATAGATCCATGTTAACATCCAATGAATTATCGCATCTTTAAATAGGGATACTATGTGTTAGCCTCCACTGCCTTTTGTCACAACTTAATTCAAATAATGTATGTTGGTATCCATCGACTTGCTATGGCTTAATGCAAATAATGTGCACTAGTCTCCACTAAATTTCTATGACTTAATGTAAAAAAATATGCTCTAGTCTCCATTGACTTAACACGACTTTAAGAAAATAATGCACGCTAGTCTCCACAAACTTGTCACAAATTTAAGTAATTGTGGATAGGGAAAAAGGAACTTACCTCCTTATCATGACGTTTCACTCTTCAAAAACGAAGCTAATTTTCAGGTGTCAGGCTCCATTAGTGAGGTGGAATTATCCTCCCGAACTCTCTGAGGCTTAATCTTTGGCGGATCTTTCTTTTTTTACTTTCTATGGCAAAGCTTTTGTAATCAATGAACCTGCATTCACATAAATGATTAGTTTTATGAAGCTAGTTTGTATGGCTTCTGTTGCTTGCTTTCTTTGATCATGTCACTTTAAGCTGCTTCCCAAGGACGACTTTTGTATATGCATCTTGTCTTTTGTTATGAATGAGGTTTTATTTACAAAAAATAATCAAGAAATATATTTTTAATAAAAGTAAGGTTTGGAAAATATTTTGGCTACTTGTTATGTTGTAAGCCAGTCCTATAAGAAACTCTTGCATTTTGCAGTCTTAAAGACAGTTTTTAGAGGTCTCTTCCATTTTCTTCTTCAAAAATTTTGAGATCCGACGCAAAATTTCTACCCCAATAGAAAAATCCAAAGACATCTTTGATGATGTAGCATGAATTCTTGAGATTCCTTCTCGTAACAATTTCCCCAGTTTACACTATGGAAAACCTAGGGGTTATGACTGGACGGTTTTGGTGCCTACATATCTTATTGATGCAGGAATAAATTCAAATGAAGTTCCTTAAACAAAGAGGACCTTTGAGAAAAATAAAATATCGATAAAACTAAATGGGTGACCATAGATGAGAGGCCGCTAAGTATCCCTTCTTTGGGGAATTCAGGTAGAACGTAGTTCATAAATTAAGGATAGGGAATGGCTATATTACCAAAGTTCACTACACTGTAAAAAATACAATAAAAAATCCAAATACATGGGAAATACGAGTCATAAACCTAGACATAGTATCGTTTGACATCATCTGAGTTAATTGGCTTGGTCCACTCTTCGTCATCTATTTTTTCCAAAATAAGCGCCACGTCCACTTAGGACTTTTCGAACCACATACGATCCTTGAAAATTTGATGAGAATTTCCCTTTTTATTATTATTGGTGCAGGAAAATTCTTTTGAGGACCAATTGTCCTACTTCAAACTTCTAGAATGTTACCTTTTTATTGAATGCACAAGTTATCTTGTATTGATAGAGTTATCTGTGACATAGAACATACATTCTCTTTTCATCAAGAAGACCTAGCTGTTCGCAATGCACTTGGACCCACTCTATGTGGCTTAATCATGATTCTTGAATTATGCGCAGTAAAGGAATCTTAATTTCAGTTGGTATTATAGCTTCAGTGCCATAAACCAAAGATATGATGTGGCTCTAGTAGAAGTTCACATAGTTGTTTGATACCCCAATAAATCATAGTTTGATACCCTAATAAATCATAAGGAAATGCATCATTTCGAAGACCACTTTTCACTGATCATCTTTCGGAGAGTCTTCTTGAGATTTTCATTAGCTGCTTCAACGGATCCATTCATTTGTGAGCGATATCATGTTGAATTGCAATGAGTGATCTTAAACTATTCGAATATCACTTTCGTCATATGACAGTCAAATTAGCTTTGTTGTCAGTGATTATTATTTTTGGTATGTCGAATCGGCATATTATATTTCCTCGAGAAAAGTCAGCTACCACTTCTTTTTCACTACTTTGTGGGAAGATGCTTCCACCTATTTGGTGAAGTAGTTGATAGCTATGAGACTGAAGATGTTTCGACTGAATTTTGGTAGTTCGATAGGACCTGCGACATCTATTCCCTAAGATGTGAATGGCCAAGATGATCTCATGGCTTGTAATTCATACGGAGGTATCCAAATTAGATCCAGTGTACTTGACATTGATGCCATTTTTGCACAAAACAATCATGTTCCATCTTCATCCAGAAGTAACCAGTTTGCAGTATTTTTCTAGCCAGCAGAAGTCCATTCATATGAGGTGTACACTCTCCTATGTGCACTTATTAGATCAGTTTCATGGCCTTAATTACATCTACACATCTAAAAATCCTAGATTTGATGTCCTTTTAATAAAGGACTCCTCCTCTCAGAAAGAAATTATTGGAATACGTCAGATGACCTTTCTCAGATTAACCACAACATATTTGGGGTATTCTCCACTTTCTGGGTACCTCTTTATTTCATAGTACCATGGCTTCCCATCTAGTTCTTCCTCAACTTGTGAACAATATACTCGTTATTCTTTCAACAAAACCTCCACTAGATAAATATAGCATTGGTTAATGTTGGATCATTACCACAGGGGTCACCAAAAAATTATAGAGCTCATTCTGTGCCCTGTGAGTCTGCTTGAATTCTATCTTATGGAATCATTTGCAAAGCCTTCGTACCAACTCTATGTACTAGGTGATTTTAAAATTATTGGCGATCTAGTCTCCTCAAATTTGGTGAATTAGAAAATTGAAGTCAACTATTACCACTAGTTCTTGCACATTCATATTGTGGTAAGCCACAAACCTAAAATACATATTTCATATTTTGCCATGTTATTGGTATAGGGGAAACAAACTTGGTTGTTACCAGGGAGTGATGACCAGTTTCATATACTACAATAGCTCCTACCCCAGATCCTTTGAAATTTACTTTTCTGTTGAAATATAACCTCCATCCTGGATAGATTTTTGATATATCCTCCCCGATAAACCATACCTCTTCATCTGAAAAATACGTTCTCAACAAACTAAGCTCTTATAGACTGAATTCTCAACGAGGTGATCTGCGATTTCTTGTCTCTTAATGGCTTTCTAGGTTACATATATGATGTCAAATTCACTCAAGATCATTTTCCACTTTGACAATCTACCCGTAGGCATCGCTTTCAGAAAGGTGTACCTTAATAGGTCCTACGTAGAGATGAGGTAAGTAAGGTAGGAATGAAAATAATGTTTGAACTTTGGAGCAACACAAGTCAAGACACAAAAGGTTTTCTCTAAAAAAGTGTAACGGAGTTCACACCAAGTGAACTTCTTACTCAAACAGTAGATGGATCGCACCCTTTTCCCCCCATCTCATAATATTGGGCAAGGATGCATCCAAAACAATTATCTGATACAGACAAATTCAGTCAACAAGGTCTTCCTTGCCTCGAGGGAACCAGAACTGGTAGATTAGGCAAATACTCTTTGATGGTGTCAAAAGCCTTCTGATACTCTTCTGTCCAATAAGTTAGAGCATCTTCTTTCAGTAACTTAAAGACAGATTCACAAATAAGCATCAATTGATCTATAAAGCTAATAACGTAATTCAATATTTCCAAGAGACTCATGACTTCATTCTTGGTCTTTGGTGGTGGAAATCTTGAATTGCCTTGACTTTTGAGGGATCGAGTTCGATGCCTCTCCTACTAACTTTAGAGACCAATAATTTTCATGTAGGCACACCAAAAGCACACTTTATGGGATTCCACTTCAAATTGTAATTCCTTAGCCTATCAAAGAACTTATTTGGATGTCCCAGATGATCAACACTTTCATAGGACATGATTATGACATTATTAACATATACTTCAATCTCTTTGTGCATCATGTTGTAAAATATGGTTTTCATAGCTCTTATATAGGTGGAACCGACATTCTTGTGCCCAAAAGTCACTACTCTGTAATGATAAACACACTAGGGTATGAAAGAAGCTATTTTTTCTGTATCCTCTTTATCTATCAAAATTTGATGATAACCCGACAAAGTAATCCATGAACGACTATATCTCATGCTTAGCACAGATGTCTATTAGGATATGGATATTGAGAAGTGGAAAATTTTCCTTGGAACTAGCACTGTTTAAATCCTTGTAATCCACAAAAATCTGTATTTTTCCCTCCTTCTTTGGAACTAGAACAATATTGGGTAACCAAGTAGGATATTTAGTAACCCCTCCACCTTGGCTTAGATTTTTTTGTTGACTTCCTCTTTGGTTATCACCTCCAATCTGTTTGAATTTTTGTCCTTTTGCTTTACAAGATTGTATTTGGGATCACTGGGTAGCTTTTGGGAGATGATGTTTGTGCTCAACCCTGGAATATCATCATAAGACTAGCTAAACACATCGATGTATTTCTTGAGGAGGTGCGTAAGTTCTTTCTTCTACTTTTCGGTCATGTGTACACTGATTCTAGTTTCTTTGACCACTGCACTATTTCCTAGGTTGAAATATTCAGTTTATTCAATATTTGGATTTTCCTGATTCTCAAATTGTTCAAAGCTTTTTTTTAGCCATTCAAGACCTATGGCTTTTTCATCGTCATAACCTTTGGGATCATCATTTTCATGATCGACTTGTTCATTAGGAATTAGGCATAGAATGATTGTAGAAGGTTTTAAAATCTCTTTACTAAAAGCACAAGCATAGGATTAGATGATAAACATATATAAAGTAAAACAATTTTGTGAATACATGGAGGCTTTTCATTAAAATACAAAAAGGACAAAAAACTCTAGCTCAGGATTTGTACAAGTATATATTTGTGCTTTTTGGAATTTAAAAAATAATGGGAAAATTTAAAATAAAGGGTGAGTCTCGGCCTCCTCGATATCATCACTGACTTTTAGAGATTTAAAAAACTCATTCTACCCTAATGCTTTGAGAGTCGCGCATGAGATAACTTTCCAATTCTGCAACTGTTCTCCTAGTTCTGCAAGATGAATTCCAGGCATGATGGGGATTTCTTATAGGATGACGTTCTACTTTTCAAAGAATTACTCGATCCTTTCCTCCATACTCTCAGACACAACAGCGATGCAAATACGAGATGATCAGAAACAAAGGAATAGGCTTTGGCAACCATCAGTTATTCTTCTTCTTGCTAAAATCCACCTCGTCTTTTTTGTTGGTTGGTAACCGAAACCATACTTGAAGCATTTTTTGGGTATATAGATTGTCTCAATAATCCCATCCATGTTCTCTCCTAGTCCCAGACCTAGTTAGAAACCACTTCTCAACATAATAGATGTTATCATTTTGTACACCGAATATATTGGGATAGAGGGACTTCTGTCTTCACATGTGGAATGCACTATCTCAGTAGTGTAAAATTTGGTTCCTTTAAGATAATCCTCTATCATAGTCACTATTAATTTAGGATGATTAAGGTGGCATCCTTCTCTTTTAATGGTTACTTCCTGATCTTCCCACACAAACTTCATTAATTGGTGTAGAGTAAACGATACCACCCCGGTGGTATGGATCTAAGGTTGTCCTAGTAGAAAAATGCAACTGGTATTGATATCATCACTTATAATTCATCTTGAAACTCAGTGGAAACCATATGGAATATGAGACTGACTTTTCCTATAGTATCTCTTTGTCCATCATCAAATTTCAAACATTCGCGTGGCTCTGTTGCTCCTTCTAATGTCATAATTGATTTGGTCAATGTATAAAGAGCAAACATTCAGTCCCAAACCAACATCAATGATTACCCTGGTAATTATCTGTTCTCTGTATTTTATTCAATATACAGGGCTTTGTTGTGCATTACCCCTTCAAATGGCAACTCGTCATCACTGAAGAACATTTTGTGGCTCCCTGTTACCTTCCTATCCATGGAAACCAAGTATTTACTGTATGTTTTGGTAGGTACATACGTTTAATCCAAAACATTAATGAGAGGCTTTCGGTGATAGTGGGAACTTATCATGATAGCCCATAAAAAGATATATGCTGGAGTCTTTTCAAGATGTTTTACGATCGAGACTCTTTTGGTTGCATTATTCTCCAAAATTCTTTTACCTCTCCTATAATGATCCATCTTCTTGACTAGTGCTTTTTGTAGGAATCATTAGTTAAATCATCTGGTGTGTAGAACCTTTCATAACGGGTTATGTCGTGAGCGACTGCGGTCTCAACAAGAAATTTCTTCTACGCTGGGACCAACTCAAAGATCTGGTAAGGTTCCATAGCAACTACAAACTTGTGCTTCTCATTGATTTTTAAGTATTCCATATCCTTGGATAACTTTTCGACTCTGACTAACCCTTTAATTTATTCTTCCGCAGTGCTTTTATTGATCAACCATTCATCCTCAATCTCTATCATGTTCACGTTAGCTCTTCAATGATTTTAGAGAGAGTTTTTGGTGACATTTGGCTCATTCTGGAGGATCATCACCTTCTAGTACATCAAGTTCAATATTTTATGCTTCAAAAGAGGAAAATCTTCTGTGTCATGCCTTGTGCCACCAAAATGTTGAGCATATCGTTGATCCTCCCAATAGAATCCAGTATCAATATTGATGGTCTTAGCCTGGAGAATTTATATGAGTCCGACATTATTTAACCTCTCGAGAAATCGGGCCCTGCTTTCCACAAGTGTTGTAAACGTCCTTGGTGGTTTGTTATCAAAGTTTGGTCAGGTGACATTAGTATTGTTTAGGTTTGGTAAGGTTACTGTTGGTGACTGAAAGTTTCTAGACTTTTTTTGGTTTGAGCATTTGAGGTAATTTGGTAAATTGGATTTGGGGTTTGGTATAGGGGTAAGATATTTAGCTGTGGAGTTGGTAAGTTAGATTGGACAAAATAACTTGGTGTAGTGACTGGTAGGCTAGGATGAGTGAAGAATACCAATTAAGGGATTTATGGATGGTGTTATAGGATGGTATTATTGTGTCCTTTTCTAAGAAAGGGATCAGAGGTCTCCGATGCTTATATATAAAGAGAGGTAAAGTAGTTTCTACATCCTCTCTTTTATTTTTTGAGAGCATAGCGGTTTTGCCTTCCTAATTCCTTCTTATATGGTCTCACCAATTTTTACCAGATCTGAAAAATTGGATCTAACAACAATTATCATTTTGTCGTATACTCTTGTTCTTGGTCCCTCGTGAGAATTTCTAGTATTTTTTTTCATTCATGGAAAGTTGGAATCTTTCTACCTCTTTTCTCCATCGACAGGCGTAGTCCCAAAAATATTCATTAGTTTTCTGATAGATACGATCTAGAGAGTACCTGTCGAAGAGCAGTTCATTGTTATATGTGAATCTTTCCATGAAATCTCTATCCATTATCTTCCATATTGACCATACCTTAAGATCCTAGATAGTAAATCGTTCTGATGCCTCTTCACTCAGGCTACAATAGATCAATCTCATTAGTAAAACTTTGTTTCTTCCAACACCCATCATCTGGTCAAAGTAAACTTATACGAGTGGTGGGTTTTATAGTTCCATTGAATGCATCAAAATAAGGAACTTTGAAACCTTCTAACAAGTACAGACTTGGGTGTATGCAGATCTCATCATAACCGAACCTAGTCTCTTTAAGGGTAATTCTGGTTTCCTTGATTTTGGATTTTTCCTCCTTCATTCACATCATTTCCTTATCCCATTGGTCATCCAAATCTCTTTGATCTCTATACTAGTTAGGATTTTAACGGGCGAGGGTAGGGTTCGGGGATCGTGGTGGTGTGGGAAGTAGCTAGGAGATGTGCTTGGAATTTTAGATTCTACGCTAGGTTGGGCTTAGATAGGCAGGTGTGAGGTTCTGTGGGGTGTGGCTGTTTGGGTTGAAAGAGAAAGGAACATTCTGAGAGTTAATGATTCCATTTGGATTATTCGGAGTGGCTAGGGGTTTTTATGGGTAATATAGTACTGGGTTTCTATCTTTATTGGTATGTTGGGTGTGGGTAGTCCAAATCTGGTATAACGAACTGATATGTAGTATCTCTTAGGAAATATTACTATAAGGTTTATTAGTATTCAGAGGAGGAACTTGGAGCACATGTCCTTGTGTACCTTCGAACGGGACATTGGGTGTAGCAATTAGATTAGCCATAGCCTTAGTTTATTGTACCTCATTTTCCAACTTTTCCAACCTTTGAGTTAATTAAGAGATGGTATGATTCTGATCATCTATTAGGTTATCCTGAATGATGATTTAGTTAAATCATCCACCTCATTGATAACGACCATTTTTCCTTAGTCAATTAATGACTCTAGGTCTAGAAGGGTAGCTTTGATTTAATTTTGATCCAGTGAAGTAGCGGTGGTCTTCCAATTCTTTGACATAGACTAGATTCGACTATACTTGTTTCAAAAGAATAACTCAAAAGCCAAAATCCATTAGGTTCTTCATCATGTTGCATAATGCAAAAATAGAAAATGCAGTAAAACACACATAGATTATTCTTTTCCATTGTTGGACCAATATTTTTGTACTTAGGTAATTTAGACCTGGTGAATAGGAATATGCTCATTTTTAGGCAATATGTGGAAGGGATAAGAAGTTTTTATGATAGGGGTGGGGCCATAAGGCTGCCTATGTATACTTAGGGAGGAATTTAGGCCCAATGTAGTTCAAGAGTACAAGGAGGACACCAATTCATCTATCATTAATTAAAAATTACACTGCTATGAAAGTAAAGATATGGCACTCACTACATTTAAATCTTTTAGAGTAACATAGAATTTATTTCTTCTGGTTGTATTTCTTCAAGGTTGATCCTACAAAAACTCCAATCTTATCCTTCCTTAATCTATTAATCCTTATATGAGAGTGCAAAATATGAGGGCAATTTTCAATATCGTGCCCCCTTACCCCTTTATGGTAAAGGCTTACTTCTTGAACTCGTGCCAAGATGATGTCATAGTTCCTTTTTTACTCTCAGTTGGTTCGATGATCCTAGTATTGATGAGTCTAAAATAGATGCTTAGGTATATTTCGAAGAAGGTTGTGAAGTGGTATTCACAGATTATTGCATCCTCTGTGAGAGGCATCTCATGAGCTATTTCTTAATCTTTCAACATGATGTTGGAACCCCATAGATTATTTAACCTACCACTTCTGACCAAACCTCCCAAACGATCTTTTAGAACTTTGCATTCAGTGATGAGGTGACCCCTTTGCAAAGGATGATAAGCACATTGTTTGTAAGCATCCTTTGGAAGACAAGGTTATCCTTCAATTCGATCTGTGCTTATCTTCTTTGTAGTCATCAATACCTCAAGATGATCAGAGCATAACACAATCATGGTATGTCTATCACGAACTTAATAAGTGGAAAACATGATCGAGTTACTCCTTAGTCTTACTCGGGTCGACATTATTACGTCCTTCTTGAGTCTAGCCAAATTAATTGTGGGAATAGGAGAAAATTCGTTATTCTCTCTAGAATCTTTATCTTGACCTCCTTTTGGTGTGATTTCCATCACCTGGTTATGCACATCTTTTTCAACATGTCTAAGCCTTTTAAGTACCTTCATTACTCAAAAGTCGACAATAGCCATTTCTTCCTTAATAGTAGCTATTTTTCTATTCATCTCCCATGTTTGCACTATTGCAGCTTGCCTGATCATTTTTTCTTCTTTAATATTTTTCCTAGATTTCCAAATTTCCTATCGAATTCCTCTCTTTTCTATTTGAGTGATCATTCGGTGTCCATTCTAAGTTAATGTCCATAAAAAGGAAGGAAATGTTTCGGGAATATTTTGGATATTTTGGGGAAACTAGAACATGACTTGGTTCATTTTGGTCAAACTTTAATTCGGGCCAGATAATGTTAAAATATCGATCCACCAATAACTAGAGTATCTAATCACATAGAAATCAAACAAATATAACATAAAATAGAATAAAACATGTTATCAAAAAAACCTGTTGATAGCAAGACACTCCTACACAGGCGAAAAGGAAGAAACAAACCCATGAAGGGGAGGGAATATAAATAAGGCTCTTCAGGAGAAAAATCATCAATCCCATGCAGTTTAAAGGATAAACAAATCTCTCTTATGAGTGAAATATCAATAATTCCACACATGGTAAAAGATAAATCAAGCTCTTGTATGAGCTAAATAAAACATCTCCATACTGTGGGGAATCAAATTTGAGCACTACTGCCAACCTCATAAAATGATGTCATCTTGGCTTTGTACACCTATGGAAAATTGTATAAAGGTCAATGACAAGTTGATTCCTTTCGAACTGAGTCTGAATATGATCTTATAGGGTGTTCAATATGAATAATTACATTTCCATACAGCTGTCTAACTCAAACATTCCCTAGCATCTCTCAAATAGTCTTCTACGTGTTTCAACCTTTTTTGTAACCTTTGCATAGTCATCCTATCTCCTATAGAATTATGGGTGTTCATACACTTTACAAGAAACTTTTGAATCAATGATGTTATTCATTCCAATCAAATAGAATTCACCATGTCCTTTCTCAATCAATCTTTGTAACCGTTATTAACTTCTGGTTGAAGTCGCTTTTTGATATACTACTTTTAAATTCTTTTATTTTTTCCATTCTTGAATGATGAACCATTTGAGAGGTATTTCTCCCTTTCAATTATTGTTCGTAAATGTTATCATGTCCATTTTATTTGGAACACATTGCAAGTTCCAAAATTTTCTAAGAACGTAAAGAGGCATATATGGATAGGTACCCCTAATACATGTGAATACTAGAAAAGGAAAATATTTTCCATGGATTATGTGGATACTAGTTCATAACTCGTGACATGACCACTGTATATCTCCATATTTTAAGTCCCCGAGCTATCGAAACCATAAAATCTGACTATCATTGACTTTGTACTTGTTGTCAACCAACCAAATGATGTGAAAAAAGAAGTTATCAAAGTAATTTGTGTGATCCATATCCGAAGGAGTATCTTTCTTGACCAAATGTTTCACCAACCATCACTACAACAACAAATCGTTACCTTGAAAAAACCTTCTGCCCTTCTTGCGTTCCCTTAGCGCTTGATACATTCAGCCACGATAAGGGGTGACAAAGTGTAATGCTGAGTGGATGAACCATGCTTAATCCAATAGAAGAGTGCATGAGTTACCATAAACACGCTGGGATGGATGACATATTTTGCGTTCTAAAGGAAAACCAGAGTTCCCAACAAACTAACCATGAAATCAAAGGCCATATGATCTTTTCATTCTTACTCTATCCGAAATTATGTATGGTATTTTTCAAAATTCGTGCATATACCAAAGGAAAAATATAGTTTATGGAATGGAATGTAACAATCTTCTGTCAGTCTTAACCCATCATCTTGGTCTAATAGAAACCCTTCTTTAATTCTCTCTCTTTCCCATGTATCTATGACCAGTATATTATTATATAATTTCTTCTTCCAGTTTTGACATATGTGGACTCTGTCTTTATTGTTTACCAACTCTTCCAAGTTCTAGGTCAACTCCACTTCCTCGAACCTGAACACTATCTTTTTATCATCCTAAAATTTAACCAAGACTGGGATTAGATCAGACCATGGTTTCATGTCTATAAAAGACGAAAAGTATCTCGTGTGTGTTCAGATTAAATCTTTATATGATGCCGACATATTGAGCCACCATGATTTGAGAAGAGGGAATGCATTTGTTACCATGTAGACTAGCAGTGTGAGAGGAGGCATCCTATAAACAAACAAAAACTATCAATATTTTCATAGATGATAAAATCATTTAAAGTTAAATTATTATTTAACTAACTTATAATATACGGATTCGAGACTGGCTTGGTAGAGTCGATAGGATCAGGGTGCGTTTACTAATAGACTGGCACCCTTCCCGGTATTGAGCCATATCATAGGTTTTGACTTTTATCTATCCTAGGTGTCTAAGAATATCTTTTTGAATTTACTGTTACCTGGAAGGTGACCTTTAACACGTTACACCTAGTTTCAATAATCTTAACTTTTTCCTTTGACTCGTTTAGTCCATAACTCATTTTCTCCTAAAGAAAGGGTAAAATGGGCCTACCTATGCATTTTGATGACTCTTTATTGGCTTACCCCTTAAAAATAATAAAATTGTCCAGTCTTGGTGAGGAATAAGCCTCTATCCGAATGAGTAATTGAAGAAGAAAGTGATGTGTGCCCCACCTTTCCTCTAAAGGTGGTTGCAACTAGCTTTCATGAATCTCATTTGCAAAGTAGAGCCCATTAAAGGTGTGAGCTTGAACGTCTTACCTATCATTGAAACACAAGATAGAGGGACGAATCTAACTCCATTTTGACTATACAAGTTGGAATTTTTTATAATCATTGACCATATCATGGATCAATAGTCTTGTTGTAAAATCCAAAAAAAGATTTACTTCCAGAGCGGATGACCTCGTGATGTGTGTCATTGCCTAAGGAAGGAAAGTTTTATTCGGATCGAATTTATGTTGGCTTCGTTGGAAGACTCGTGTAGTTTGTTATGTCATCTCCAAAAGGATAAGTTGCGTTGGAATTGATAAAGTTTCGTGGAGTTCTAAAAAAAAGGGACATCTAGACAAAACATACCATGAGCAATGCAAGCAACAAAAAAATAAAAATGCAAAAAATAGGCAATACAACATAATTAGCACATATTATACAGGACTCGAATCTATAGTGTATCCCCAGTAGATTCACCATCTTTGTTTTGAATTATTTTTTTTTATAAAAACACTTTTATATATTTTTCTATTTTCCTTTTTCCTTTTTTAAAATGAAGTTTGTAGGAAAAAAGCATAGAATGGCTAAGTGTCAAATTATTTTTTAACTTAGGAAATTTTTGAAACAATTTAAAAAATAGATAGAATCGCCACTAAATTTTTTTAAAGATATTAATAAAACTTCAGTAAAACATCATATTTTGACAGTAGGAGCAAAATCCATTTTTTAAAGTAATTTTGGGTAAGAATTTTGTAATTCCCGAGGAAGGGTTTTAAGGCACCTAGGGAACATCCAATTGGGTTATTCCTTTTAATAATATGTGAAATTGTTGTTGTATCGCAGCCTATTTGAAAAATATTTTCGAATAACTCCTCTGAAACAAGTGATATTTTTCAATGTTTTATTAAAAACATAGTTAAGTGAATAAGAGATAGTGTATTTTGAAAAGCATTCTCATTTTTTAAGTTTATAAAAACCCTTCTTATATATCAAAGTTTTGGAAATATCAACTTCTTTTATGAAGCAAAATATTGGTTATTTATTTAACCTAGTATTGCTTAGTTTGTATACAAAAGTATTAGAAAGAAGAAAATCATAATTCATTTTTTATTAATAAAAATTGCGGATTTACAACTTGTATACTGGGTCCGACTTGATTCCATATAGATATATGAATACAAATAAATAATACACAAAAGAAAATAAGATAAAAAAGGGGAAGGAAGGAAAGAATTAAACTCTTGTTTGGGCTTCAGACTTCTACGTAGCTTAACTCCCAAGTGATGGGCCATGACCCAAAAAACCATGCAAGAGGATCTCGAATCCAAGTTTTATACATAAAAAGAAGAAAAGGATAAGGAATCGACAATAAATAAATAATACAAATAAATAAACACTAAGCCAAACAGTTATGAACAAATATTCAAATCACAAACAAATAAAACATTCAACCATGGTCTAAGCCAAAAGGCATATAGTAATTCAGATAACAACCCTTGGAAAAAATAAAGATTCTAGGTGGCCTGGAAACAGGCCTAGATTCAACAAAACATATCATAGGCCATTCAGCATTTCGGTTGCAATCTATCCCAAAATACATAGATTCAAAATTTAAAAAAATGCACAGAAAACCTATTTAGTTTACCTTTTTATTTTAAAACATGTAAAGAATATGATATGACTAAGCCTTTAATTTTAGACCAAACTGCACCTATGTGATACATTCAATATACCAATAAAATCCACATATGTAGTCGAAGGGAGGCGCAATTAATAGAAATAAGGCAGTATTGGTATTTAACTTCACATAGCTACAAGCAGTTAGCACTTAGTACTATCATATTAGGCATAATTAATAAGGAAAATAATAAACTCATATAAGACTTAAGTACTTTTCACAAATTAAGGGAGGACATGCAAAGCAAACATATGAACATAGACATTAGTTATTAGGACAATATAATAAGGAAAACCAACACTCAAATTTCATTTTCATGTTCTTTTAACTATTAATGTCTACTAATTCTCATTAGTCTTACAAGAAAATAGAAAACAATTCTTTCACAAGATTAATAGAGCTTAGCCTACTAATACTAACCTAAGAGATTACACTAGTGAAAACTCATTTTAGAGGGAAGAAACTGGAAGAAGACAAGTTGAAATATGATGGACATATTACTTAAGGAGGTGGACTGTCTGTTTGGCATAGAAATTCATAGTCCCAAATATCTAAAAACACATACAGGCTAAAATTCATACATGAACCAAAACCCTGCTTTTATGCTGTTTTAAAACCTTAGTTAACATGCTCACTATACACAATCAGATCTCTCCAATACAAGCAGTAAGTAAGCAAAGCAGGCATGCAATATCACTAACTCAATTCAGTTCTAGGGAAAGGGGAGGGGCATGCATAATATCATCTATTTTATCTGGGCAACCAAGGTCATATAAATGGTTTATATAATAATATAAGATCAACACATAGGAACAGGATGGAAACAGGCAATAGACTAGTCAAACTGAAGTTATATTAGAATCCAAAGGTTGAGGCAGGGGTCATGCATTTCTGGTGCAAAGATGTTAAAACGAAGTGCAGCAAGAGACAAGACTACACAAGGCAAATATAGAATTTTATGGAAAGACTTCTCATGTAGAAGGCAGAAAATATAGAAAATTGAGTAGAGCAATCATAAGTAATGCAAGCATAGCCACGAAATAACAAGTATCACATGCTTAGACTATTATAAAGAAGATTTAGGTCCTATGGAAGATAAACTCTAACTTAGATATTCGGATTTAAACAAGAGACATCAATTCTTTATTTGTATTGCATAAAAATTCATTTAAGAAATGAGCAATTTCAACAACTAGGCTTCAGAAAGAAAACAAGAAGGCATCATGACAATTCAGGGGAGGGGTTTATTGAGCATGTTATACCAACACTTAAAGCATAAAACACCTATTCTAGGCATGATATATAGAAGCTTAAGAAGTTTACTTTAGCTTACATGGAAATCACTCGAACTTGGACAATTATTGACACAGATATTGAATCATAAAACTACTAATAACCCGTAACAAGTTTATTAATTAGTAGGGTAATCACATGGAATCTGGAAGGTTCTTATTAGGAAGTCAACTAATGAACATGAAAGGATACATCTATAGACAACAAAAAACCAAGAAATAAACTCAAAGTAAGCAACTAGAGAGTATAAATACAACTAAAACAAGGCAAGTGGTTCATATATAGTGGTCAAACTAAGGATTACCAGTTTTTCAGTCCAGATTCAAGAAATTTGGGCAATCTTATAACATCTAGTTGTAAGGGTTATATTAGTGATCATAGCACTATAATTACAAATTTTTACTCAAATAGATTAGCATGAGTGAGAATAAAAGTTTATTTTGTAGAAAAAGGCATATAGATAAGTAACACTTACAAACTAATTCATATTAGAGCATGGATACCATTTCAGACTTCTAGTTATAGATAAGACATCACATAACCAGTAAATACAGGAATT
>JBDJHY010219780.1:0-11227 GCA_039654485.1 Withania somnifera | reverse complement strand
GAGATATTTCTCAACCGAGTCGCCAGGGATCCAAACTATCGGTCCCAGAAAGTCATAAATGACTTGGGGAAACTGCTGAAATACTCTAAGATGCAAGACGTCGCGTGTTTATCATAAATGACCATGAGGGTCATTACACTTTCTTTGGATAGGACTTGTCTCTTTTGTACTTTCAGATACATACTTATAGCAGATTTTTATTTATACTTTGTACTTAGAGGCTTTGTTTATTTGAACTGATACCATGTTTTGGGGAGTTTATTGATTCTGTTGTTTTATTTCACTATTTTTTCCATGCCCCCTTTTCTTTATACCTTATTATTATGCTTGTGCATTCCAATATTACTTATTATAGCCCTATGCTTTGGCTTCAGGCTACGGGTTGGTTCTCCTACTAGTGAGATAGTAGGTACCATCATGATCTGAGAAATCTGGCCGTGACATTTTGAGTCATGATTTTTCATGTAAATGAAAAATACTTAGTGAAATTATGTATAAAAGTTCTCAGGTATACTGCCCAACTCTTCATCGTGTTTACTGGGCCCCCTCAGCATTCACAGAGGTAAAAAAAAGTTATACATCGCGATCACGAATATCCTTTCACGATCGTGGAGGTCAATAGTCAATGATGCATCGCGAATGTGGTCTAACCCTCACAATGCTTTGCCAACCAATATTCCACGAATGGAGTCAGAGCTCACGATCACAAAGGTTGGCTGGGGAACCAATAACAACAGCAGACACTAGTTCAACAACAAGTAAGATTCCTCCAAATGGACCCTCGAGATTCATTCAGGATTCCTTGAAGACAAACCATATATGCAACTATACTATTTTTGATGTTCCAGACTTAACAGAATCATCAAATCATGTGTACAAGTCTCCTTGACTCGATACTTATTAAAGATCTATTTTTAACTAAAAATACCAAAATGACCTTGAGGCTTATGGAAAATATAAGAGACCACTTTCAATCTCTCAAATTCAATGGAACCATTAGATTTTCAATCTGGACACTCTAAGTCCAAATGTTGACCCAACTCAACCATTTCACTTATAAACACAATGTTAGCCCGTCCAAATACTCAAACTCACCACGGAAGGTCTAAAATAGAAAATAAAAGTATAACTAGATCAAACTCGATATTTCAAAACTGATGGAACTGACAGATTTCTAATACGGGGTCCATAACTCTAGATGACCCCCATGGTTTCTCATTTTGAACCTAAAAGCTCCAAAACTCAAAATTCTCAAATTTCAACATTAAATCTCATCCTACACCCGAACCAACCATTAAATTATATTTAGTTTGATATAATAAGACTACGAGAAGGACAAAATGGTCAAAATACTCAAAAAAAAGCAAATTACACTTAAGGTCATTACAAGGACAAAATATAATAATCAGAAGTCAGAGAGAAAAATGTTGCACCAGATTTGTAGATATGCCATGAGAAATTGCAAAACCTCCAATTGTGTACTCTAATACTAGTGCCCAATCAATCAGCCATACCTAAACCTAAAATTCACGTTCCGGCGAGATGAAAATCTGAAAAACAGAGAGCAATGAACAAAGTAGAGATATGATGACAGAGATGACTAGGACAGAGACAACGAGTAATACTCGATCTTGTAAAATAATAGATGACAAAGTAATAGGCGACTCTGCTGTAATGGAAAAAATGATCTTGTAATAGTCTACTAGGACAGAGACGACGAGTTTGAATTTTTTAAGAGAAACTGAAGTTCTTTTTAATTTTTAGATTTTTTACTTCGTCACATATTATTTTTGGCACCTACTTTTTATTAAAATGGAATTTTCATCTTTTTAATATTTTTGTATTAGAAATGGCGGCACTCTCTCCTACTTAGGCACATCAATTATAAGTTGGGACCATTTTATAAAGTTTTTTAGGGACCGGATGTAGTATCTTTACAGTATATTACACCTTTATGGACCGTAATATAATCTCGTCCCAATATATATATTTTAGAGATAAGATTATTAGCTCGTCCCTAATGTTAGTCTTAAATAAGGCTTTTTCTTGTAGTGTACCCTGCAGGCACCAATTTGTAAAAAAAAGGTATTGGTATTCAAATACGTCCTAACTACAAGGATATTGATACAACTTATTTCTTGAGAATTTTATATATGGAAGGCATTCCACAACATGCATTTGTGAGTTTGTAAGTTCATGATGATTTTTGTTTTGTATATTATTAAAATTTCCTTTTATGTACTATATTAATTTTTTAAATTTGCATATGTATAGGGATTGTGAAATTACTATATTTTTGTATGTTGAGTACCTCAACTAGGAATGAGTGATCCAGGGGATGCTATTAAGATTGGCACTCTACGATCAAGATACGTTGCGATGCTTTGGGATTATGGTTGGAGGAAGATCATTGCTAGTGCAGTTAGGATAACAGGGTACTACCAAGGAAATATAGGACTAACTTTGACGGTGAAAGTTACAAACTTGTTGATCCAGATTAATTTATGTATCGAATGACTGCTATTTTTTGTATTTCTTGTTTAACAGAATAATCAATACAATTCAATGCAATCATTCACGGCTTATGCAAATACATTTTTATCTGTGTTATTTCTTCAAGCAATGGGAATATGCTACAGTTATTACTTATATAACCTAAGAGCATTCGTGCTAATTAGTCTTCAGTTGCATATGATAAAAAATGACTTGAAATACAACTAAGATGAAATAGTTATAATTTATATATATAAATCTTAAGTTGTATATTGTATTTGGTATTTATTTTTACATATACAAGTCTGGTGTTTTTTGTATTAATTAGTCTTCAGTTGTACATGATAGTAAAATGACTTGAACTAAAACTAAGTTGAACCTTTTATTAATGTGTTTGTATGTATGTATGTATGTACGTATGTTATATATATATATATATATTAATTAGTCTTCAATTGTATATGATTGTAAAATGACTTGAACCTTTTATAATGTGTTTGTATGTATGTATGTACGTATATTATATATATATATATATAACTTATATTGTATATAATAATTGAACTTTAATTTTTAATTTGTATATATCTGATATGCTTGTATATTGACTGACCTCATTCAAGCATGTGTTTTAAAGCATCTATAGTATCTTTGCAGTTGTATTCATTAATATTCAAATCTATATAGACTAGAATAAATTTAAATAGAACTAAGATTAACAATTTGTGTTATCTCTTTATATGAGAATGAATGAAATAAAATGCAACTAAACTAAAGAAATATATCATTTCTGTATATATTTATTTAACTCAGGTGTATATAGGTGTTGGTCATTTATTTAAAATTTGTATATATATGTGTCAAATTGTATATATGATGACCTCATTCCTTCTTGTATATTAAAATATGTATAGTATTTGTGCAGTTATATTCATTAAGCTTCAGTTGTATATTGAAAAAACAAATACAATTCAAGCTGAAAATTTTGTATTATGTATTTATAATTTTATTTAGTTCTAGTGTTTTATATGGGTATTAGTCATTTGTTTCAACTTTGTATATATGTGCTATGTTCTATAAAGTCTGACCTCATTCCAACTTGTATTCTAAAGCTAAAACATCTATAGGAAAAGTACAATTATATTCATTAATCAACAGGCGTATATGAAATAAAATGAAATAGAATACAACTATGCTAATCTTCCGTTGTATATGGAAGAACATAAAAAATCAGAGAACATATAGTCATATACAAGTACTAATCCAATCACTAACTAACACAAAAATGAATATTTATTAAAAGATTATTTCAACAGTGATTCATACAAAAAATCAATAAGTATTCGCAATTCAATACATGATATTCAAAGGCCTTCAATAAGAATAGAAAAATAAGAATTCATATACACCATACTCTCTTTCTACATGAACGTATATTGTGACTTGTTAATCCACAAACACTACAACAATTTGAGCTTTTCTTTCGACCATTTTTACTTGCAATTTTCCCACAATCTATCTTTTGTTGTCATCCAGCAGGTCACATGTATTTAGATGGAAGTACCACCTCTTTCTGAATGTGTTCTGGTATTTTTCAGTCATCATCATCCAGCAAACAATATAAGGGAACATCATCGTCTTTGACTTGTAATTGTCAGATAAATATTCGTTTGTATCAAAACTCTTACTCTTACTCTTTAATACAACCCAAGTGTGTTCACATACAGTCTCATCGATTTGAAACTTCACAAAAGTACATGTCTTAATCTTCAAATAAACTGTTAAATACATATCTGCATTACTAACTGAGTGCACATATTCAATTGCAGCTGCAACCTTCTATCACATAAAAAATATCAAATACAAATTTTAAATTATTTCAATTGTATAACCAAATATATATATAGATATATATTGCTATACATTCACTAAGAGGCTCATTATCATTGAGTATATCTTGGAATTTTCCAGCTAATGATGTGACTGTGTACGTTGTCTTCTTTCAATTTTCATAGTTCCATTTACCAAACAACTTTCTAACATCCTTAAGAAAATCGTATATTAGTTGTTCCCTTGCCAATAAAATCTTTGAATTAATAGTCTCGGCTAGATCCGATGTCTTAGTATAACCATGATGCAATGCTGAATACAATCCTTCCCATTTCTCATACCCAACAATCTCCAGATATTCCTTTACTCCCACATCAATACTCTCTATTTAGCCATCAGGCTGTCAAATTCGTTCTGGATATATATGCATTTGCCATCGTATAGAACACACCATTTAACAACTAATAAGATTTTTAAATTTTTTATGCATATTTCCCCATATATGAAATATACAACAAAAATGCGGGACACCTGTATACACTGTGGAACAACCTTTATGATGTTTTTTTTTACGACCTAATACAACCCTCAATCCTTTTTTTTTTACCATAAGATTCCTTGAATTGTTCAAAAAATCAAGTTTCATGGCATATTCTCATAATCAACTCCATAAGCTAGAGGAAACATATGTCCTGCATATTCAAATACATATTTGTAACATATTTTTTTGAAAAATAGTAATACATTTCATTCAACCAATACAAAATTTTACCCGCTGCATCCATCGTGCTTGTTGACACAAAGATCCCAATAGGCACTCCCTCAAATAGCTGCCATCTACAACTACCACTGGTCCACAACAAACGCCTTAATAAAAGTATTAAGTACTATAAAAACATATAAGAATCGATCTTCATATGTCTTTTTCACTTGTAAATGTGAACCAGGATAAGTTGTATCTAATATATGTAAGGTATGGTGGTAATCTCCGGTAAGATCTAGCTGGTTTTCCTCTCACTCTTTCAAAACCTTTTCCTTTGCACGCAAAATATGACACATCCAACTCATATTTCTCCTTGGTATCTTCTTTTATTTCTGTTGCCCTATATTTTCTCTTGTGATTCGTAAAAGTTCATTTAATAATTCCTCCAACCAAACTATTAGTTGCTTGATTTTGACAATACAACTTTTCTTTCAAGGGATATGTATGTTCCGGGATGAATTCTCGAATCTTGAACCATTTTGTTCAGTGTTTGAAGCTAAATCCATATTTCTCTGGTATACAAACCAGATAATAACTGCCAAAAACACATTAAAGTCAAATTTTAAAACAGCTCAATATATTACTAATAATCTTCTAAATATAACTTGATAGTATACCAATAAATTAGCAGAAAACCAATATAATTCACAACATGAACTCATGTAATTACCTTGTTGAATTTTATCTAATTGGTATAGAACCTCACTCTAATCGCCTACTCCTTCATGACAAACTTCAATGTTTTTTTGTCTTTATATACTTAGCCTTCCTCTATGTTCTTGTGGCTAGAATTTGAGATCATCACCTTAGAATGTCCAACTCAAATATATCTAAAACTTCGGATTCATTTACACCAACTAAATCTATTGCAGAAGTTGTATTTAACACAGACCCCAGACCTTCTCCATCCGTTAATCCATGATTACCGACATTAACAAGTTCTTTCTTACAACACACTAACATAGAGGCATCCAGTTGAACTCTTTAATTTTCTTTTTTACATTAAATATACTTTGACACCCATGTCATTATGTATACGCATTTCATTATTGTCACCTTCCACTGTGTATTCGATATTTATATACTTGTATCTCAAATCAAAACTACTCTGAGATACAACCAATTCATGAAGTTGTCTGAAAGTTGTATACTCCTGCAAAGCTATGGGATCAATAGTATAATGCCCATAGATCCTTTCATCATTCTATCTGCCTAAATGCTTAATCATAACAACAAAGTTTGTCATTTGTTTTTTAATTTTGTTGCATTAAAATATACAAAGTCAAATAGTCGAATATACCACAACCGAAAAAACCGCTATTAAACTCAAAATGATCAGTTCAAATCACCAACATTAATCCACCGTCATTCATGAACAATTCAATTTAGTCAAATAAGTACAACAATACGTATCAACTTACTAGCTCAAACAACCGACAATGATTTTCTAAGATATACAATATTTTTTTTTCAATCAACTAAAGATCGAATACATTAAATGCTGAGATTACATATTGAATTTCTAGTAGTAGAGCCATAATAAAAAAAGTGTTTGTGATTGTTCCAAAAGATCTCTCCCTTTGCTCAAATAGCTTCGCTCATAGATGCCCACTTTTAACAGGAAGTGACTTATTTTGAAGTGATTAGTAGATTGATTGCTCAAAAGAATAAGGATTTAAGTAGCCTTATGAATCAACATCTTTCTCTTCCAATCGTTTACGGAGCAGATGAAGATTCTATCGAAAGAAGAAGCAGCTACCCTCATTACTCGAAAGACCAAATCAAGCTTAATTCCACATTATATCATTCAAATATAATTTTGAATACTTGAATGTACCTTTATATAAGAACCTGATCATCCAACAAGATCGAATTTGGATTTCCAAAACTTTTTCCAAAAATCACTTTTTCTTCAGTTTTCAATGATCAATTGTAATGATTTTGTCATTTCTAAATTTTTTTCTTAAACTGGTGATGAACAACCAGCTTTTCTGCATTTAGTCGTTCTAGGTAAGGAAATTGAATGAAATTTGAAAAATAATAGCTTGAATGAGAAAGACTTTTCATTTTAAAAATAATTGTTACGCGTGAAACACACCTAAAAATTTTTAACTGACATTCTAAATACAACTTTTAATCGTCTATGAAAAGTGCATATACAACTAAAATTTTGTAAAGAGTCTTCAAATTATGCTATTTTTTATAATTATCAAACTTCTGTTATTCTCGCATAATTAGGCCCTTAATGTTTGGCATTTCATTTTTCCTTTATTATCAGTGCTATATCCATGATCAATTGTAACAGTGTAGTGTAGTGCATCCAATTTTTCATTTTGTATTGCTATGAGTTGTAGTTGAGATCCGACTCTGGAAGGTTCAGATGCTCATTTTTAGTTTCCCCCAAAATCTTCTCCTAGCTCTCTCTACTTTTTTTATAAGAACTCAACATCTATTCATGATTTATAGTTTGTGATGAGTTTAACAAGATGGAAAGCCTAAGCCTCTATTGACTATTAGGGGTGTGCATTTCAGATTATGAAGTTAAATATTGAGTTTTGGTTCAGATGCGGACTTTTGTAGTAATAAAAACTAAAAAACAGAAAAAATCTAGTTACCTACAATATTTTGGCATCAACATTGTCTTTGAAAAAAATCAGTCATCTTTATATTTTGAAAAAAGCACAAATGGTATTTTCCAATTGTTTGTGGTGTCAAGGGACATTGCTTTTTGACTTAAGACATTTTAAGTGCTCCGCATCTGCATCTATTTTTTTCCATTTAAGAAACTTCAGGATAGAAGCACGTTATACACAAAAAAAAAAGAGAAAATCGTAAAGGAAATCTCAAAAGGTTAAGTTTTTTTACAGAGACATAAATTAAAAGAAGTACAAAATATAATAAATGACCCCAATTAGTGACTAGGTAATTACATAAGGTAGGTCAGGGACTCCACCAAGAAATGGTCCCCCAAAACTAAAGCCCATTAGAAAGAAAAAAAGGCCACGACCCATCAACCTAAAGTGAGGTTTCAAAAAATAATTGAGAAAATGATCAACGCCACAAGGTGACAGTTAAAATACTATTTTTCTCCCGTAAAAAACTTACACAATGCTATTAGTTAATTCCTTGATTAGAACTAAAACTGCACCATTGTCTGGGACATTCTTTTCATCAGACCCCACCTCTCCTAAAACACCTCCCCACCCTTTTTTTTCTTCCTTCATTTTTCTTTTCCTTACTGGTTTTCTTGATCATATAATTTTGAGAGTTCTTTCCCCTTTAGTGAGATTGAAAGTGCTAACAGTAGGTTCTTGTGATTTTGATAAAGAAAAGAAATGGTTAAACAAAACTGAGTATTACAATGTTCTTGGTGTAAGTCCTTTAGCATCTTAAGAGGAAATCCACAAGGCCTATTATCTCAAGGTATTTGTACCACTTTCTTTATTTTATTTAGACTTTCTAAGTTTGAATTTTGTGTCGCCTTACTGAGTGATGTGGCTAATTAACTAGTTTGTTATTGTTTACGTTTATCTATTTATACTTCTAGAATTAGATAAGTGGATCCTAGAAGTAATATTCGTGGGATATTTGAGCAATAAATGAAGGTGTATTTTCTTTAGCAATGTAAGTATTTGGTAGAAATGGTAGTGGAAAATGTCTTATCCTTTCTGATTTGTTGAAAGAAATTATTTTGTGTTAAATTTAATATAGGTTAGGTAAAGGAATTAAAAAGTTCCCAATTGGTATTGGATGTCTTTAAATAGGATCTGTGACACTCCAAGTATTAGCTTAATCTAGCTTTATATTTGGTCTCCATTATTGTGAAAAATATTCAGTTTTTTCAATGAATGAAACACAAAATAACGTCTTGTCTTGTTGAATGATATTGTAAATCCAACTTTTTATCTTGTGATGCAGGCTAGGCAAGTTCGCCTTAATGAAAATCCATATGATCCTCTTGCTTGACAAATATTTTAGGCAAGTATATTATTTTGCTTATTTTATGTCTACCTTTCTAGGAAACAAGTATAAGTATCTATTCATTATTTTTTGATGTTTTAAATTGTAACAAATAGGAATTAGGTAGACATATTAGGTTTTGAGTGATCCAGTGCAGAGAAATGTATATGATCAAAACGAAAAGTCTTGTGTCTCCAGGTAATCTTTCTAATATTACTTTTAAACTAGTAAAAGGCCTGTTTTAGGTTCAGATTCTGAATTTTAAGGGAGTGTTTGATTTGCAGGTGTTTGTAATATAGAGATTGGTTATGAAAGGTTTAGTTATTCCATCTTCTAACCTGCATAAATAGTACATAAATTAACACATAATGTATACTTTTTTTATTTATTTATGAGGGGTTGTAAAATGATAACCACACACCGTAGTTGGTGTGCAGTGTCCTGAATTTTATACCACACAGCTAAATAGCTATCACACATGGTATTAACTTTATTAGTGTGACTACATGAATAACTTTCTTTCTAACCGGCAATCAAACAACCCCTAAGTGTTCTCATGAAAAAGTTTTGTCCATCATGGGTACAAAGACTTTATATAGCCCAGTTGATTTTACCATTTTGTATATCTCAAGCTTTCATTGCATTCCTCTAGGCATTTCTAAGATGATAAATGCATGTTATGGAAGTGTATCATTTTTCTAGAACAAAATGCAAATACTTTGTTGATTCACAAATTTCTATGAGAAGAGATGTTCTTCTATTACTGTCAACATTTATAAGTGGCTGATTAGTAATAAATCTGATGTCCCCTTTCTAGGGAAACAGTGCTTGATCCAACTGCTGTGTTTGCACTCTTTTTTGGGAGTGAAATTATTAAAGACTACATCGGATATCTTGTTGTGGCATCAATGAATTCCTCTAAATTAGGCAGCGAAAATGACAACCCTGAAAAGGTCCATGATAGACTCAAGACAAGTATGTCATGAAGTTTAATAACATCCAAATTATATATATCTTGACTTTTGGCAGGTTTGTTTGAAACTTTTTTCAAAAAAATAAGACATGTCTGAAATCTCTTTCTTGAACTAAACATTCAAGAGAAAAAGGAATATGTCTTGTTTTGTCTATATTTCACTTATTACCTTTTACCGTTGATTCACTATAATAGCACTATGTTATGAAGGGTTTCCAATAGGAAAGGAAAGAAAAACTTGCTAGAATACTCAAAGATTTTCTTCAATAATACGTTTGTGGTGATAGAGTGGGATTTATACGTCGTGTAGAATCTAAAGCTGAAAGGCTTTCACAACCAGGTCAGCTAACTACTCGTCTTTCTTCTAGTGATTGATGTTACTTTTACTACTTCTCAATTTGAAGGTCGTTTATTTTTTCTGAGCTTAGAAGAGAGCTAAATCACGAAAATGCTTAACTAGAACCTGTCATATAAAGATTGATTGGTTAGATAGGAAAAGAAGGAAATGAACTAGTAAACTCCCCTCATCTGCTCTCTCCTTTCCTTTTGTTTACATTAATCTTTACAACCAGTTAAAAGAAAGAAGTCAGACACATCCTAAAAAATAAAAAAATAAATATACTTCACATGTACAAAATCTTTTATGCAAAAGGTTATTTCTTGTAACTTACCAACTTCATTTTTCTAACTTTCGGTTCCATTAAATTGTTCATTAACTTCATGTACTAATTTTGAGTAGATTCCAAGTGGTCCAATTCCCATTCTCTGAAAATTTCTCCATATTTTTTTTATCAATGTTATGTTTTGTCTCTCAAAATTTACAATATGGTTTTTCATGATGAGACTTTTTCTTCATCTTGTGCTAACAACAATTGGAGCTGAGATTCTCCAAACTATTGGAAAAAATACATATATACAAGTCAGGCCACCCAAGAGCTTGGGAAGAATACAATTTACTTAGGAGTTTCATTCGTGCCGCGTGGGTTTGCAACCAAGGTCATTTTTGAAAGTCACAGCTTACAATAGCAAATACTATACTTACATTATTTTACTCAAGATCAATTCCCCTGCTTGTCAGATTTGCATCCTTGATGTGGTGGAGTACAATTTTTTATAGGTGCTTTCCAACTGCTGCAACTTCAAGAAAATGTTCGTCGTTAATTTAAAATGGATGAGAGTGAACTTGAAAATGGTATTGAATCATATCT
>JBDJHY010219769.1:0-11227 GCA_039654485.1 Withania somnifera | reverse complement strand
TCAAATCCAGGTGAAACTAATGAGGAAAGATCTATTAGAATAAGAGAAAGCTTTACTTGTTGAAATTGAGAAGTAGGTAAGAGATGGTTCCCAAAAGAAGTTAAGGTCAAATTGGATTAAGTGTGGTGATCCTAATTCAAAGTATTTTCATGCCCAATGAAAGATTATAACAAGACAGGATGTGATCACTTCCATCTACATTAACTCAGGTGCCAATCTTATATATCCCTAAAAAGATGAACATGGATTTTTCACTGTTTTCACAAGCCTAAAGGGAGATTGTGCCCGAGAGATGCCATGTTTGACTATGCAGCAACAGATAGTGTTGATAAAGGAGGTGAAAATTGAGGAAATCCATGAAGCTATTAAGACTATGCCAAAACAAAAAGCTCCGAGTGTTGATGGATTCCTCATAGAATTTTCTAAAATTAATTGAGTGGTGGTGAAAGAGGATATAATCCATACTGTGCAGTATTTTTTTCATACAGGTACTCTCTGGCCTACTATAAACACCACTGCAATCACCTTAATTCCCCATATTCATGCCCCTACAAAGGTTAAAGACGATAGATCAATTACTTGTCGTACAACTATCTACAAAATTACTCTCAAAGTTTTGATAACAAGACTAAAGTATGTTATGGCTAGCCCTATCGGAGGTTCTCAATCTGCATTCATAGTATAATAGATCATATAATATTTATCCATGAGTTACTTAAATTCTATTCTAGGAAGGGAATTTCAACAAGATGTGTTCTTAAAGTTGCTTTGAGAAAGGCATATGATACACTTGAGTGGAGTTTTCTTTAGAGATTATTAGTGGAGATGGGATTTCCTGCTAAATCTGTCACTTGGATTATGTAGTGTGTGTCTATTTTTACATATTACTTATTGATTAATAGAGGATTTACTACACTTTTTTTCTACTAATACAAAATAAGGCAAGGGGACACTATGTCCCCTTACAATATTTGTGCTAGCAATGGAGTACTTGGGAAAAGAACTGAAACAACTGGCCAAAATGGTGATTTTAATTAGCACCGTAGATGTTTGCAACTTGATAGTACTCATATTTTCTTTTGAAATGGTCTACTACTGTATTGTAAAGTTGATCTTATAGTTGTGAGGTTATTATATGATGCTTTATTGAGATTTTCTAAGGCATTTGGTCTACAAGAAAATCAAGACAAAAGTTCTCTTTATATTGTTGGGGTTTTAAACCATTAAAAATAGGAGATCATGCAGGAGATAGAATTCATAAATGGGGTCTTACCTTTTAGGTATCTTTGGGTGCCACTAACAGCACGAAAATTGAGTGGTGTTCATTATATGCCTTTGATACAGAAAAAAACTACTAAGGTAACCTCTTGGTCTGCAAGATTGTTATCTTATGATGGTAAACTTCAATTATTAAAGTTTTTTCTATTTGGTGTCCAAGCAGAGTGGGCTTAGAATTTCTGTATTCCAAATAAGGTGAAATAAGGTGATAAAGGCTATTGAGAAAATATACAGGACCATTTTTAGATAGGATCAGTTACTATATCCAAAAACTTTGGTTTACCGGAACATTATATGCAAGCCTGAAGATGCTGTTGGACTAAATATACTGAATATTTGTCTTTTGAATAGAGAAGCTCTATTGAAATAGTTGTGGAAAGTTTTTATTAAAAAAGGAATGCTTGTGGATCCAATGGATTCATCACTACTAAATAAAAAGTAGGGGAATAGCAGTTGTACAGATACCCAAGAATGATTCTTGGGTTATGAGGAAAATCTTAGGGTCAAAAGATCTGTTATTGTAAGGACAAACAGGATAAGGAATACTTAAAGTTGTGTTTGATAAAGAATTTCATAATGGTCAGATGTCCATAAATAAGATGTATCACTCCTTCCTTAGTATCCTAGAGTGAATTGGAAGAATATCATTTGCATCCTAAATATCATCCAAGGTTTAAATTTGTATTATGGCTAGCTATACATCAAAGTCTTGCAACTGTGGAAAGATTGATGAAATTTGGCATTTAAGTGCCATCTAAATGTTCTTTCTATGGTCAGGTGTTGCAATCATTTTTTATTGTTCCATCACAAGATCCTTGTGGAATAGATTTTATGGATGGTTGGGGTTCCAAAGGGCACTCCTTCACCGGAACTCAAAGGTGTAGTGTGCTAGCAGATTAGCAAGTAAAAGGTCAGGGCTAGCTGAAATATCCAGTTATGTGTTTCCTATGCTAGTCACTTTCATTTAGATAGAGAGAGAGAAATAAGATCATGTTTCAAAAGAGAAGGTTTGATGTTAAGAAGGTGATGAGGTAAATTGTTCAACATATACATATTAGAGGGTGTGCTAAGGTAAAATAGCATGATGCATTATAGAAGCTAAAACTCGTATCTCGAGTATAGGCTTCTATATTAGGCTTGTTTATAGCTTAAGTGATCTTCTAATTTCCTTATTTATCTTTTGCAGTTGTTGAGTAGGGTAGTAGTTAGTACAAGAACTACTCTAAGATCATTGTACATTTTTCTTGGTTATTAATGAAATCAATCAGTTACAAAAAAAAACTAAATGTAAGAACATATAATGGCAAGTAAGTCAACAAGTCCCCCTCACGGGGTAAATAATCAAATATAATTCACAATAATTCAACCAAGAACTTTAGTGGGCACAATTTCAAGTGAGGAATTGATGAATAATTAACATCTCATAATCATATCAATTACATATAGATTTGTCATAATCTGAAAATCAAATTGTGATGGCATCTACATCTCACTTATAAACAAGCCTAGTCCTTACCCAGAGTGGGTGGTGGTGGGCCAGTAGCAAGAACCCAAAAACAAAAGGAGAAGGAGAAAAAGATAAGGAATGTATAAATGACATCTGGAAATACAAGACCCAACAAATAACTCCCAAAAACCGGTGTCATTACTGTAGAGCATCTATATCCATGAATACAAAAATACAACCCCTGATGGGGTAACTACAAAATTAGCTATCCAGGTCGAGAGGATAGCCCCAATTCTAAAAGGAAAACTATCCAGCAAGGACGTCAGCTGCTCCGCGAATCTCCAGAAAGTACCATCTACTACGCTCAATCAAGACCATCGAAAAAACTCGTACTAGTACCTACATCACGAAAAGATGTAGAAGTGCAGCATGAGTACCAAAACAACGGGTACCCAGTAGACATCATAGGAGGACCAAGCATCAATAAGTATAAATAAGGTAAAGATAACTCAAAGTAAGTAGAGCAGAGATGTATAGTGAACTACCCCTAAGAGGCAACTACAGAAGAACCTAAAAAGTGCAAAGGCAGCGAATCATCAACGTATACAGTATCGGCTAACAGGTGAGAAGGACCCACCAATAGGAAGGTCACCCCAACACTGACTCCGATCATAAGCAAATCATGATCTCAAATAAAGTACTCCTGTAGTCTCCTTATAACTAATGTAAATAGGACCCGATAGGGTATAGCTAACATTGACATGTATTTATCGATATAAAAATACAGTCAATAAGAAAAGCAGTCAATCATATCGAAGAATGGAGATTTGATATGTTCTCTCTCTGAGATGGTCCTAAGTCAAGAGGGCTATAAAGAAGTACAAATAATTGCCAGTATGTTCCCTTTTTGAGATCAATCCAGAATCAAGAGAAACCCATAGAGGAGACGAACCCCATACCCTATATAGAAGTTCTAGAATGTTCCCTCTGTTGAATAGCCCTAAATCAAGGACCTATGGAGGACTTATACCACATACACTGAAACTGAAAGTTGAAATGCTCCCTCTGTGGGAAGATCCCAAAGAAAGAAGGACCCATGGAGGAATCAGACCTTATACCACTACTCCCCTATATATCTCTCCCCTAGGCTATGTATCATGGTCCAAGCATAGAAACCCAGGTCGGCAAGGTAAGTGGAGGAACTTAAACACCCATAAAACAAACCTCATAACCAACCCACCAGTAGTATACTCATTAAGGAAACAAGTTCCAACACTAGGGCTCAATCAGTATATCATATCTTGGCAGGACATAAGTATAGCCATATAGAAAAAAACCCATGTCATAACAAGGTTCGCACTGTCGTCACATATGTAATCTCCCAATCATAGAATTTGCAAGGGGATTTTCTCATATAGTAGGGTAAAATAGTGTCATACCACTAGTAGGCAAAGACATATAAAGCAAGTACCTAGAACCAATTTCCCATCAACACCCTATCTGAGCCATCAATTGGATGCTAAGATCTAGCATGGAGCATAATCTCCCTTAGCCCCACTGTGATCACAATTCCCAGTTAACTGCACCAAGGTGCCACAAATTCTTAGCGGTTTAAGTACACATGTATAAAGGAGGAGCTATAGAATCAACATAGCTCAACCAAATACCTTATACCCTAGGATAGTACTAGATTAGGGAAAAGATATCACCATACCGGGTTGCTAACTACCCAACATAGTCATCTTTAGCTAAGTACAATACCATCTTGAAAGGAGGTCTCCAAAAGCATCGACACAACGGGCTAAATACGAGGTTACTACATAAGGTAGCGAAGTGTCCAGCATAGTTGTACCCTAATAACTATGGCCTAAGGGCCACCTGTTCCCCATTCACATACATGACATCTCAAACAGAACACAAATAATCATATTACCTAAATCAGCTATATAGACATCAACCTATATCAAGGGATAGTTGCTAGACTCTAACCACTAGTTTAATCCCCTCCCACACCTCACTATGGTTCAGATTTTGTGTATAAAATACGAATCAAAGGTGTTACTCCTTCCCCATACACACTAAAGTCTAGAGTCAGGGTGAAGCATGGGGACAGGGCAATACATCCCCAGGGTAGGTAGTTAAGCTACAATATAGCTAAATAGGCCGGATAAAAAAGCATATTGGGGACCAAATAATCATCCCAACCCCTAGATGACACTTTACCATATATATACTATACTAATACTGTCACAACCCAATTTCACGGATCATGATGACACCTTTTATACCACTAGTAGGAGATCCAACTCCAAGTCCGTAGCCGAAGCGGAGGACTACTATATCAAATACGAAAAGCACAAGTTCAATAAAAAGTATATAAATGCAATAAAGCAGAAGTAATAGAGTTAAATAACATGCCCAAGACCGGTATCAGTGTCAAAAAGACCAGAAAGTACAGAAAAAATGTCTAATACAGTTGTGTCTCTGAAATACATGGAGATCAAGTAGATATGCTAAAGCCGGAGAGAAGCAGGTCAAATCCAGAGCTCACCCTGAATCTCTAAAGTAGAATGAAATTTGCATGAAAAGCTAGTTGTAATCATGGTCGAGAACCTGTACTCGAATTTTTCATGTATAATGTAGAATGAGTACAAGTTGTTGAAGCAATCCGTACCTAATTGGCTGAGAGGGCACACTGAGCCCATAACAACAATAAAAGTAGTAAATAACAGAATACAATAAAGGGGTCACATAAGCAAATAACACAACAAGTGAAGCTAGCTACTCAAGTAAGAACCAAGTAACAAGTAGACATGCATCGCTAGCTAATCACATAATAGGATCTCAGGAAATGAAGGAAGATGTACTCGGAGTCCTCACAACAATAATGTGAATAATAATACAATAAATCAGGAGTCAAAAGAAGACAGGAGAAAAACATGGACAGTATACCGGCAACCTTAACTATAATGGAAAATTGATAAGGCAATACCACGTATAATAGCCTATATAAAGAAACATGCCTAAAAAACACACTTACATTAACTACACAATAAAGCAAAAATATAATAAATATGTGAAACACACAAGTCACGCTACCAGTCAGCTTCCCTGATAAGTAGGACCACTGTTACCCTTTAGAGTTTTACATATATTACCCACAAAGTATCTCCATCAATAGATGATTGACGTCTTTGGTATTTAAATAGTGGGAGGTGTAGACTCTGCCCAATCATTGTGGTTTAGCTGTAAATTGTTTGCATCCCATCTTTCCACTTGCTTTTCCATTTACTTCAAAAGGGGTGTTAACACTGTCTATTGGTAAAAGAAAGTAGGGGTGGATGGAAAGGGTATTGGAATTCTTTTTCCTCTCACGAATGTCGTCTTATTTCTTTTTGGATTCTTTAAATTGGTCCTTGGTTCAAACTTCCAATAACTAGAATCATAATTTTCTGAAAAGAATAATAGTTTTAATCATTTGGTAGAAATATTAATGGCTTCATTTTCTCAATCAAGGTACCGGCCTGAACAAAATCCAGCCAATGCTGACCTTTGCTGGTATACGTTGTCCCTCTCTTTGGTATAAACTGTCCTTGCAATATTAAATAAAATTCAAAACAGGAAGCAAGGAAAAGCTCATTCAATCATCTTATTATTCAAAAGGTAAACGCCTACAAACAATGTGCAAGAAAAATCTACCTCGTTATCTTCACCGCATCCTTTCGATGGATCGAGTAAATATCATCCTCGTCCCACTCAGGCTCAATGGGTACAAATCTCATACTCTCCACTGCTCCATCATATTGAAGTTTGTTCTCATGAGAAACACAGTTGTTAATTCGTTCTTGGCTGTTGCTCTGAAGACACTTAACAAGCGCATGGCTCAATTCATCCAGAACCATGTCTGTCAATGACACACCTTTATTAGCAGCAGACTTACTAATATTCGTGAGAGAATCCTTATTATTAAGACTTCACAACCTTAGTATCTGTGTCCATTTCTTTAAATTTTTGTATGCAGGAAGCTTCTTCTGAAGTTAAGAATTTGTCAATATCAAATTCCTTGTTTTTTCTGCTGTGATGTGCAACATATTTATGATCAGGAGATACCATTGCTTCCAACAATGCTAGGGCCCTATTGAAATCATTTACACCAGCCATGACATCTGTGATCAAGGTGTCATCAGCCCATGGGTGTAGCTCCTTCAGCTTTTGACACACCTTAAGAAAACCTCTTTCTTGGATAAAACCATCTATCTGGCTGAAACGAGAATCACCAACTTGTAGTTTTTTTGCATCAGAACCTTTATTATCCATCAAAGATGGAAAGCTTACAGATGGTAGCAGCACGGATGAAAAAGGCTTCTCTAGAATTGCTCCACTGTTCTTTGCGATGCTTTGAGATGGAGCACTTAAGGAAGTGGCAGGAACAGATAAGTGCGGGAAGGCTTCAGTCAAAGGCTCTGCCTCAAGACCTTGTTGCTTCAGTCTCTCATTAAGGTCAAATGCAGCCCAACCAGAAGTCTTTGCCCTCCTCCCAGACATCTTCTTATGAGGAGAACTTGTCAAACTCGTAGAAGCAGCCATCTTAAGTTGACACAGAAAGCACTTAAACTCATATTAAGTGCCACACCACCTCTTCTTGGCTATAATCAGTAATGTCCCCTTAATAAATATTGGCTCCGGTTAGAAAAGAAAATGATAGCTCTACTGAAAGAGTTTAAACTGCAGAAAAAACTTAAACTTACATTATAAACAAAAGATAATACAAGTATAGAAGGCTGACTGAAAATTAATGTTTCAACTTTGAATGATCCAATTCATTCTAGAATCAGTACAATTTTTCTTTTTCGTTTTTAATATCTACGGTGTTACTGCTAGCTCATCCCCACCTCGATTAATTTACCAAAAAGCTAGCACAACCCACAAGCATAGGTTGCCCAGGTAATCTTTTCCACCAAGGTTAGATCAGGTGGATTCATCAAGTGTTCTAATTGCGACTCAAACTTGAGATCTCATGCGTCTACGAACTTTTGTCAGTCGATCTCTAAATAATTTAAATTTAAAACTTCAATTCCATTAAGACTTTATGTTGGGACTCCAAGTTCTACAACCATACTTGAAGAACAAACCTTTCGGTTTAAAGCAGTAAGGTATTTACCTTTGCACTTATACATAAGAGTTAAAACCAATCATCTTTTGCAAATGTTATCTCCTACTATAATCACCTTAGTAAAACACTAACTTTCTATATTTTCAAAACCTTTGCAGCACTCAGAAGCAGCATAATCCAATCTTTAGCCAAAAATTTAGGAAAACTACAATAAACATATATTCCTGTTCGAAATCTTAACGTCATACAATAATCACCTTCAGTAAAATCCAGAATTTATTAACAACCTCAAAACCTTTGCATCACTCAGGAATTGTAAAATCCAAGCATCTCCACTTTTTTAGCTTTTTTTTTCTTCTAATAAGTCGTAAAAATTCCAACCTTTAGAACATATTTAGGAGAACTACAATCAAATTTGCCATCCTGTTCAAAACCTTCATGTCCTACAATAATCACCTTGAGTAAAGTTTCTAATCTCTAAAAACTTCAACTACTTTGCATCATTCAGAAACAGTAAACATCCATCTTTTTTTTTTTTGAGCAGTAAATATCCAAACTTTAGCTAGACTTAAGGAAAATAACAATTAATTTATGTTCCTAATCAAAGCCTTAATGTCCAATTGTTATCTTCATTAAACTTATAATTTCCTACAACTTACAAAACCTTATTTTTTACCGCGTACCTCGACTGATTCCATAGAATACCTCCCACCAACAACAAATACTAGATAACTTTATACATTAAAGTGTAAACCTTTAAACCTTGATGTACAATACTTATCATCTGCACTAAACTTATAATTTCCTACAACTTCCCAAACCTTTACTTTTCTTCTCCCAGAGAGCTTACATGCACCTCGATAAATTTTACCTATACATGTCACTTCCCACTAGCAGAAGTAAATCTGCCCGCCAAAGCTAGAAGAAATAGGAAGCAGTGGCGGAGCCACCCTTTGATCACCCCTGGTGAAATTTTTTACTATTTAGATATGGTTAAAATTAGTTTTTATGTATATATAGTAGATGCTGAACACCTTTGGCTAGTTCGCGTGTTTACTTCAGATTTTAAACCCCTTACTGAAAACCCTTACTGGCTCCATCACTGATAGGAAGAAATCACCTATATCTATATTAAATTTTGAATCTCTACAAAAACTTTACACCATTAAATACAAAAACTTTACACCATTAAAAAACAACAAAACTCCAAAATTTTTTTTGTTTCTTTTGATAAAAAAAAATAAAAAATCCAACCTTTAGCTATTAGTGAACATATAAATAAGCAGGAATCAAGGGTAAATTAGTCAATATACCTTCGAGTATCCAATCAAAAAATTGAAAGAGAAATCATGAAAAACAGAACCGGAGGTGTCGAATCCAAGGTGTAAAAGGAGTGAATGAAGGATCAGTGAGCTGAGATGAAAATTTCAGAATCGGAGATTGGTTGTTGACGACGGCAGATACGGTGGAGGACGGCGATGCTGAAAGGGATCTGCTTTTGCAATCCATAAAACAGCTGGTGAATTTTCCGATTAATTGTTCCGGCGACGACAAAAGGGAGAGAAGAAGAAGAAACAAGTATTCAAGTAATCAATTGGGGAATAAAAAATAGAAAAATATCTTTTTCTCTTTCTTAAAAAAAAAAAGAGTCAAATACATTTTAAATTATGAAAAATAATTTTAATATATCACTAATTATATTTTCTGTTCAAATATATTATTTTTATTGTATTTTAGTTTAAAATATATTTTTATCATTTGTGATAAAATTTATATTTTTCGCTAATAAAATTTTAAATATGTAAAAGTAAATATACGAACAGTTAAAAAATAATTTGACATTTATTATATATAATAAAAAAATATATTTAAATAAAAAATTATAATAAATATATATTTAAATTATTTTTGATAATATAAATATGATGGACCCTTCTCCATTTTGATAATCAGAAAAATATCAACAACTCAACTGCCAAAGTTTCTTCTAGTGGATTTTTTTAAATGAATTTTATTAGTAGTATATTTATATGTGGTATGGAAAAAAAGAGATACACAAAGCCAATAATTAATTTGTTTGTGCCAACTTGGAAAGTCAACTTCGGCATGCATAATCAAAATGTTTCTTGGAAAAGAACTAGTTATTTATATTGGATGATGATTCTAGAATGAATAAATATTTTTTTTTAAAGCATTGTAATTTGAATCTTAATTAAATAATATTTAAAAAAGATTGATTTATTTAGTAAAAATGGGGTTGACAAATAATTTATGAGATAAATCACATGTTGATAAGTAAAAAAATTAAAAAATCTACAAGTAAAATTTTTGTCGTCTCAAAATATATCTATATGGACTTTCAAGAAAAATGATTTTTTGGGATTTTATGAAGGAGATAAAAGATGTTCAAACACCTTTAAACGATGGAAGGTTTTTATATTTGCACCACCACAATCTGTGTAACCTCACTTTTATTTTTTAACGTGTGAAGCCAGATGTATTTGATAAATTGATACAGTAATATAATTATTGTGGCCCCATAAATCACAAATATTAGTTGAAATGGTTTGTACATTGATAAAGAAGGAAGGCGGCGAGCCTTGTTGGAAGAACAAGAATTACAAATTGAAGTTTTTTCTCGCAAGCTAAGGCAGCGAGAACTTATGCAAAAGAAAATTTAAAACTCTTGTATGTGGATGCCAGGTGAACATGATTGTGCCACTCATAAAGACGTCTATACTTTGACCATGCACCAACAGAATTAGCGTTTCCAAGTCCTTCACATGAAAAGGAAACAATTCAATAGAGGTTAGGTTATCTTGATAAAATCTAGAGACAGTGAGTAAATTGCACTTAATACTGGGAGCACAAAGAGTGTTAAGAGAGTTTTAAAAGATTTATTTGATGCATTTAATTTGGTTGAATCAATGAGAGTTATTGGGATTTTGTTACCATCACTCATGGAGACTTGCTCCATGTCATTGTAGGCTTGCAAGTTTTGATATTCGGCAGTGATCAGAGTCGAGAATCCAAGAATTTTCGGATATATGCAACCCTGAAACATAGTTGGCCTTGACCTATGATGGTGAGATTTTGATCTACAAATACTTGCAACATGACCTGGTTTATTGCACAACTAGCGGCAAACACTTGCGTAAGGGTTGTTGGTGGTCGAAAATCGCCTCTGATTGGATGAAGAATAGCGATTGTTGGACCGCCATTGTGGGTTGTTTCCATTGTTACTATGGGGCGATGATTGTTGCGAGAGTTCGAATTAGCAGTCTTGTTGAATGTAACAGCAGCAGCACTAATCTGGTTGGAAACCTTTTTTGACTCTTCATGTCGAAGGAAAATCTCATGGTTCAGAAGCTTTTCTGAAAGTTCTTCAT
>JBDJHY010219759.1:0-11227 GCA_039654485.1 Withania somnifera | reverse complement strand
TTTTAGTTGGTTGGTGAATTGGTCTATATTTGACTTCATAGTTGACTCCTCATCTTCATTTCGGTACATAATCCTCAATTCTTTATTGTAATCTTTTAAAGTCTTTCACCTTCATCCTATTTTGGAGCCCAATTCTCATTTGGATTATGTTTATTTTGGAGAATGAGTTCCTGGTGTTTTTGGGATCTCTATGGTGAAGTTCATTTCCAGGCTTGGTTAGTGAGTCCAGCGGGCCCGTTTTTGGCTTCATTTTCAGCCTAGTCTTAAATTTAGTATAATTTATATCGTTAGAATATATTTTAATAGTTTTAAGTTAGTTCAAGACCATTTGATGTTAGATAACTAACCGTCATGTGTTGCAAAGATGTAATTGTCGGACGACAGGTAGGATCCTTGGGCTTACTCTAGGAAAAACTTGTATAACTATGCTAAATAGGATCCATTGGTTGGGATTATGAAGTCGATACTGTGAACCTTGACCGCTTAATCTATTCTACTATATTTTTTCCTTTAAACAATGCTCGTTGTAATACGATGCCTTTGACCTAGTATTATTCTTGTGATGTTAGGGTGATTTTGGAAGTTGTAAAACACTGATGCATGAGTTGGTTTTTGGGTTTTCCCTCGGGTTTGGGTTGTTGTGATGTATTGTTACTTGTATCATAAACTTAGCATGCACAAAGCATAGTTTAGTGATAGATATTGCTTGTGTTGTTGCATTCATATAGTGAGAGTGTCGTGAGGTTCAACCTCTGAGGTTGTATATTGAGGATGGGGGATATTATCACCATCTATTTTACTGATTGGCCTTAGAGGCTAGTTTCCATGATTTAAAGGCTGAATGGAATAAATTTTTTTAAAATGGGACTTTGTAATAGCTAATAATAACATAAGTGTCTTTCTTACTTCTTTTAGACCCGATTGAGTGTCGGGCACCCAATACTACCTTTTCTACCTATTTTAGACAATGTTTCACACCCTAGTATCACATACCGTCATTTACTATTACTGCTGGAACTTGAGTTCGACTTCACTATGGTAGTGAATACAACCTTTGGGTAGTGAGAGGTCAAGACTTGGTCCGTAGGTTAAACCGTAGATTGGGCCTATAACAAAATTTTACCTAGATTTTTAATCAAGCTTGGTTAATGGTCCAAAGGTTGGTTCATACATGTACGGGGCTTTAAAAGGATAATATATAAGAACCCTTTATATTGGTCAAGGTACTAATTTCATTTTTAAATTATTTTTTCAGTATGCATGTGCTCAGATTTTCCCATCTTTAATATCTAACTCATTTAGGCATCTTACATGTCTACTTATTATTTAGTGTGCTTTATATACCAGTAAATATTTTATATATACTGACGTTTCTATTTTTATGAGCACTACATTTTTATAAATGTATGCCCAGTACTCAAGACAACAGTCATCCACAATAGACCAGTTCCTCCTAGTTGATCAGTTGGTAAGCTACGCCTCTATTTGGAGCAATCAAATGTCTATGTCCTAAGTATTGGATATATGTACATATTTTGTAATGGTGTGTTGGGGACTTCTCCTATTTAATTATCAGATTTTAAACACGGACTCTTTAGAGGCTTCTTAGACAGTTTTATTTTAGTTGTATAATTAGCTTAGTGGTCTTGCAATTATCTATACTTCAGCTTATGTATACATATCTTGATGCCTATTTCGTTGCTTATCAGTTTAAAGATTTACTTCCAATGTAATTTAAATGTTAGCAGCTACATGTATAATTCCTCGATGTTTGTGCCTCCTAGCTAAAGGTGTGACAAGACCCTTAATATGGGTCTTTGTTTAGCCCATACTCATCAATAGATACCATTAGAAATTAAAACTGACTCCACATATGTATTACATTACTTGAATACACTCATGAACCATGTTTGGGATAAGTTGTTACTCTCTATATCTACATGATTGTAATCTTCTTATCCCAAGAGAGAGAGAGAGAGAGAGAAAGAGAGAGAAAGAGAGAGAGAGAGAGAGAGAGAGAGAAAATAGTTCATGTAGTGCCAATTCCACTTGTTCCCCGTCAATACGATTGATAGTACTTAGAGATGCTTACTAAGGACATGACCCAGGATAGAAAGTTGTGGAAGACGCAAATTAGGGTGGTAGGTGTGAGTTCCTGTTGGTAGGGTGTTTCTCGTGCTAGTAGTAAGGTAGTATCATGTCTTTGCTATTTATATTGATTACTTTGTTATTTTTCTACACATCGCTGTTTTTGTTAGTTGTTTGTCATTTTCAGAATTTTATATTGTTTATTCTTGTACTAGATTGTGCTGTGTGTCGTGAGTCGAAGGTCTTTCAGAAACTTCCTCTCTACCTCACCTATGGGTAATGATATGGACTACATACATTTTACCCTCTCCAGACCCCACTTGGTAGGAAATTACTAGGTATGTTATTGTTATATTTGTTAAACATGTATTACTTATTTCACCTTCTACCATGCATAAGCTAATACATAAATTTCTTCATAAGTTATATATGTATTAGTTATGCATATTCTAAATTACAACATTAAGTTCTATAGGAACTAAGTTATGCATAGTAAGGTATAACTTATTAGTTCTCAACAGAATTTAAACGCCTTACGACGTAAGTTCTTGTAGGAATTTAGCCATATGAAATTATGATTCAAATATATGAATTTTATGCATGATGCCTTGTGAATTTTCTCTTTTTTATTTTTTGCTTTTTCAATGTCAAAAGTATTTCCGATCACTTTTTTGTTACTAGAAATGCTGAAGAGCCAAAAAAAAAAAAAAAAGGAATCACATTTGAAGAAAGCCTGAAAATAATGGCATTCCTGCACGCGACCGGCTTATATTGGACTTCGTATTTTAGCGGATAGAAGGGTATTTGAACTTACACAGATGAACCACGTCGAATACTTTGGCCTGAAGTTTGCCAAACACCGTTTACAACTTATAAGTAAATAGGAGGGTAAAGAAGTTACTGCGTGCAATTCCAATAACAGAAAACAGAACACATACTTCAAGTAGAAATAAATTTCTACAATATTGCTTTCACCTTTATAGATTGGAAATAGAGTGAGACCGTCTGAGGCTTCGATTCTAAAGTCTAAACTGACTAAATAAGTCCCAACCTAACGCCCCGAGGTTTTATATATGTACAGAGCAGAAACGCAAAATGGAAGAAAACATAGAAAACCGTTTACCAATATCTTGGCAACAGAGGCTTGGCCTTTTGATCACCAGATTTACCATTGCTTTTAAAATATGAAATCAAATAGAATAAAAATCATACATTTTTTTCCCTGTGTCTACTTTGGAGTGGAATTCCTGGGAACTATCCATGAAGCTAATTGATGCTCCACTTCTCCCCAGTTGTGCACTTTCTTAACCATGGGATGCCCATTAAGTGACTCACTTTTGGACCATGGGTATGAATTTTCATAATCAAAAAGAAGAACCTTGATTCCAACTTCTGCACACTCGATAGCATACCTCGGGTTGTCATCAATCAAAACATTTGCTCCCAAGGACCTAGTGCACAAGCAGTTATCTAAAGTTAAGTCAAACAGCATACAGTCATAATGGTTTTCACAGGTCTAAGAATACAATATCTAGTGAGACAGACAAATTGGTCTTCTACCTAGAGACCAAAACAAGAGAGCAACAATCTTTTGCTTTGTAGCATTATGTGAAAAACTGAAAATGGCATATCCAAGAGTCAAGAAACTAGCAATGAGAAGCGTTAAAGAGGCCTAAGGAAAACCAACATAATGAGGCTGACAAATAGGTAAGCTAGCCATATATCAAAATGAACAGGGTATCCATCTGCTGCTTCACGACATTATCTGAAAATGGTGAGGCATTGCAGAAAAATAGAACAAAGAGAACTTCAGATGAAAGCAAAAGCCGAAAGGTAATCATTGATGATATATACCTGCAAATATCTGATTTGGCTCTAGACTTTCCATTCAGTGCAAAGTGATTGCCAAAGTGAATATCCTGAAACAATCCAGGATAATGCCTCTCAATCCACTCAATTGTGTGATCTTTAATGGCATTTTGCCGGGACCTATCAAAACATATTGGTCCAATTAGTTCCTAAGAAAATGCTCCTGCAAAAGGTATCAATTAATTGAAGCAACCAAAGGGTCCTCAAACTACGTACGTCACAATTGATAGGTTACAGAACCCAGACAACTTTTGAAGAGTCCGTTGAGCACCGGGAATTGGACGAATTCCAGTCTTGAAATAAGAGGTCTTGAAGAATTCATGGACACGGATATCAGCTGCCATAATATTTTTGGAAGGTTAAAAAAGAAATGTTCAGTCATAGATGCCGTGCAGGTTAAACCACGAATGCATAACCTTGTATAACATACACAAATATCACATCACAAACTAAAAGAATGCTTAAATGCATCAAGTTTTCAGATTAATCTGATGCGGTGATGCCATATGTCTAAATCTATTGCAGAAATCCACACCCAGCAAGTTTTCAGTTATCCGTACACTAGAAAACAAACAGCAAACAGTCTGACTATTTCACTTTTAATAATTTCAACTGTCAATTAGTCTTTTCTATATTCGGTATTCTTTTTATTGGTTCAAAGTAGTATAAATGTTGAAAAAAAGCAATAGAAGTAACGGAACAGAAAACAAAGGTGGGGAAAAAACAATACATTAAGAAAGCTCCAGAAAAGAGATACTTGTTCAGAGGACCAGAGGCAAGAACAGCATATCCAGAAGTAGAAAACGTCCAAGAGAGAAAAAGGCAGCATTAGAGACGGGAGGAAAAAATGGCATACGAGAAGAAGCAGTAGAAGAGAAGACAACGACCAAAAAGAAGAGAAAAGAGTGCAGGAAGAAAGAAGCAATAGGAGATTCAAAAGCAAAAACTGCAGAAGCAGAGATAGGCAAAGATGGATAAATGTACTCGGAGACTGGAATGCAGTCCAAGCAGTTAGAAGTCGGAAGCATTCGAAGTTGAAGCCTGCATGCAAAAATGGCAAAGCCACTAAGGATGCAACGGATATGACCAAAAGTCTTACTCCTTTGAGGCTGGAATGCAGTCCAAGCAGCGGGGTTTTTTTTTTTTGGGTGGAGGGGTGGGGTGCTTTTAATCACACTTAAAGAATGAAGAAATTTGTCTATGAAGCCTTCCAAAAGCAGGGTCCTGAATAAGATAATATAGTGATGATAAAATAATGCCATAAAATTCACAGTATGCCGTCTTTGACCGAGTGTTTGGAGCCATTGCAAAAGCATTACTTCCAAATCTAATTGAAAGAAGTGAGACTAAATGAGACTCCAGTGACGATTTTAGCAATGGAAGGAACTTGGTCATAATAGTCAGGAAAAAAACAATGGAGCAAGTAACTTTCTTGAACAACAGTGGTGTCCAACTATTCAAACTGCTACCTGCTATCTCTTATATGCTATTAAGCTATGTGGTCGTTTGGTAGTTGGTTTGGGAAAAAGTTTTGCAGGTATTAATTCCTGCCTAAGTAATTCCATGTTTGAAAGTTGGTCAGCAGGTAAGTTATCATGCATAACTAATACATGTATAAGTTACGAGGGAATTTCTGTGTTATTTTATGCAGGATAGAAGGTGAAATAAGTACATGAAAAACTAACCCTGCATAACTAATCCTTGCATAAGATTATATAGGTTCCCATAACTAATCCATCTATTGCTAATACATGCATAACTCTAGCCAAACGACCCCTCAGTGTGAAGACATTTGTCTATCAAATCCGCTCAATGCAGAGTCCTTGGTAGATAGTATAATGATCATATAGGTAAGGTGATAAAAGAATGCCAATATAGGATTTATAGTATATCATCTTTCACAGAGTTTGACCATTGCAGAAGCATTACTTTCAAATCTAATTGGAACAAGAGAGATTAAGATGAGACCACAGAGACGATTTCATCAACAGAAGGAGCTTGGTCATAATAGCATATCTAGAAAAAATACAGGAGCTTAGTCACATTTTTTGAGACAATGGTGATATCCAACTCTTCGATGTGATACCTTGAATTTCTCACCAACACAGATACCCAATAATCTGCCCATCAAGGACCTAGGAAAATGGGAAAAATCACCTATCATTTTTTACCTCTAAAGCTCCTTTGTGGTTGTGGGTTAGACCATGACCCACACTTGTACATATATGTCAAAAAGAGAAAAGTATGGCAGAAGACAAACCTTAGCCTTCCTCTACTAGGATTTGGACCCTAGTCTCCAAGTTTCCTAACTGCTAGGGCACACCAAATGTGTGCAACTTAGTAGTAATATTATGACCAAAATAAAGTAAATCTCACTTAAGCTAAGCTGTGCCCTAAATATAAGCACCACTTTATCATAAAAAAGAGCATACCAAATGTCTCCAATCCGAAATGGATAAATAAAAGGAGAACAAAAGTCGGGAAAACACCTTCAAATAGTTGCTTCTACCTAAATAACTCAACTGAAAGGAAAGTCACAATAATACCTTCATCTCTTGAGCACTTCCATATCTGCAACGATTAGAGCAAAGGAAGCTCAGAAAAGCACAAAGTTGCAGGAGAAGGGATATATTAATGTAACTCAAACAAGCGATACCTCCTCAGTTACAGCAGCATTTTGTAAATTTTACTACCATTCTTTGTCTACCTATTTAATTTTTTTTTTATAGGTAAAAGTAGATTAACTATTACTACTAATTAGCACTCAAATAGAGGACCATTTGCGAGAGCAGCCAATTGACATGTAGAAAAGTCTACTTACAAAAGTAATGATAACACAGAACCGAAAATGACCCTCCTACCAAAATATACAATTCCTAGCAACACAATATACCTTTCTCGAGACAACAACAACAACAATATAACCTTGATTACCTCCAACTACCATAATTTAAACCACTTTAGCATTCTTAAATGCTATTATCTTATACTTGATCTCTTTTTGTTGTTCTTGCAACCAGTCTTCTAGCCATCTTACCTCAATTTGTCATGAATCCTTGCTCTATCTACACTTCCACCCCAAGAGACTTCCAAAGTTCCCCAATATCTGCCATTATGGCTTGTGCATTCTCTTCCACTAGAATTAAGGATAGTGTCAAATCATGCCATCCAACTTTATATTTGACATACTATCCACATTGTACCTGTTGTTCCATCATAACAAGTACCAGAATCCCGATAACTACTTTGCCATCTTAAGTGGATCTGCTAAGCATCTTGAACACCTGTGCTCATAACTTTTTATAGAGCTGTTTTATTTCCGCATCAATCAATTTTGCATTGAGAGAGAGAGAGAGAGGAAGCAATCCCATCATCAGTGGAGAATGGGATTGAACTCCTAATTTCTTGATAAAGGGGGACTGAATCTGAAATTAACCTTGTATTTGATATATGGTATCTTCTCATTCATATGTCCTACAAAAAGTAGTTCTGCTTCTCTTTTTTTTAACTTCATCAAATTGTCCACATCCCTCAAAGATTTAATGCTACCACATAAAAATGAATCAGGTCGCACCTATTTTATTTAATATAACTAATTTTTTGTGCTCTTTGATCAAGAGATTTACTGATATAGCACTGCAACTTCCCTTTATTTTTGTTCTCACAAAAAACAAAAGCAACCAAATAGGCTATTTCCCATATCCAATAGTAAATGAATCATGTTATAACTCTTCTTCTAAACAAGGAAGGAGAGGGCACTTCTGTTCTCATAATCCCATCAAAGAGTGGAAGATATTAAAAAACCATTCCGTAATGCTGAATTTTGAGATGCATTAATATTCAACCAGTTGTCAGCTAAGGTAAACCCTCACCTCTCGCTCTCTCTCTGTCTCTCTCTCTCTCTCTCTCCCTCTTTGTGGTGCCATCTAGGAGAATATTATAAGTTGGATCATTAATAACTTGGCAAAAGTAGTTTTACACTCGAGTGTTGTCAAAGGTGAAAAGTACAGAAACACACCAAAAGCAAAAGTCGTCTGATGACATATCAAAGAATTGCAGGACAGTTGATAAGCATGATACCTTGAAGAATTCATATACATAATACTCAGAAACTGAATGGTATGATGAGTAACGATCTGCAACAAATTTGTTGAGAGCTGAAACGAAGTTCCCAAGTACTGCGAACCAGCAAATAAAACAGATAAGGATGGCAGAAGAGCACAAGCGATCAGTTTATGTTAGTTATGTAACACAATTTTGCTAAGAAATATAAGAAAGATGAGTAAATTACAAGCAAATGAATGTGAAGGAAGGATCAGAACCGCCAATATTCTGTGAATAGGACAAGCAACCTTGCTTTTCACAAAATCATGTGTATTACAGATAAGCATAATATGAAAAATGTTAACAATGTACATGCAGGATATTTGTTGCAGTGATCTTGCAAAGAAATAAAAGTATCCAGCATGAACCACAATAATTTTTTAACTCAAATACCTTCATCAACATCTACAGCTACAACGATTTTGTCCTGTAAACCCTGGTTAGAGAATCCAGCAGCAGAGCTTCCTCTGTGAGATGAGTCGTTGTCAGTGTCAGAAGGCTTACTAGTGGTAGCCACCTCAGCATCATGTAGCAAGAGCGGATGGGATGGAGCAAAAACCTGGGCCCGCTGAAATCCATTCATGTACTTGTTGCTACCCGCACAAGTTATATTTGAGTCATTAGAAGAAGAACAGCAGGCCCAAAGCCTGAGAGCCGTGGCATTAAAAGGGTATTTTCCTACGCTGCCCTGTGGATGAATGGAAGTAGATAAAAAGTGAAAACCCAATTTGTTAGATAATACAAAGGAATCTTTTGGTCCAACAGAAAAGGTAGATGTAAGGGCCATTAAAGGACGAATCCACCAGCGCTGATGATTAATATAATTGCGAATTGTAAATAAACGCGGCACGTAGCTTCTCCTGCTTATCATAACGACACCCTTCCACACATCTAGCAATAACTCATTAGAATTTGAAGAAAGAAAACAACAGACAATAATGTCCTCCTTTTTACTTCCCAATGCAAAAGGGTAATGGATATTCGTACAGGAACCGACTTATAATCGGACAAACTTAAAGCCGAATAAATATGGGAAACGGATTGCTATCAACTCGAGAAAATTTGCAATATTGAATCAGATGCGTAAGAACAATGGAGTTGCCAAATTACAGGAAGAGAAAGCGGAGATTCAGCATCCAGCCCTAATATAAGGGAAATACACCGGCTCTTAAAAACGTTGGTGTACCCAATGTGTCATCAAGGCCGAGCTGGGCCGGCCCATTGTGTACTGGTTGGCTTGGGGCCGTGTTTGGAAAAAAGGAAAGCGTGTCCAACCCAATCCAAACACTCTTGGCTTATTTTGAGTAAACTATGACTCCGTTCGTTTAAATTTATTTGACCTTTTTTTAATTTTATTTGTTCTAAATTATTTATTAAAAAATTAAGACTATTTTGAATATTTTTTAAAAATTTTATCCCTAATCTTACAGTAGGTATCACACCTTTTTATATTATAAAAAATAAAATTGATGAATTTTCAAAACTATTAAATGTAAATGACAACTACTTATGTGATCCTTTTTATTCTTTTTTTTGACGTTATGTATAATTGTATAAATTCTTCAAACAAATACCTTTTTGTTTCTACTTCCATAAACATTATTTAATTATTAGAGTACAATGGTCGAGATTGAGTTCGAGGGCGGGGACAGAGCCTGGGGTTGGAGGGGTAAACGTGTTAAGGAACCTTTAGGTTACGAGTGGGATCTTGGAATATAGGTACTTTACAAGGTAAGGCCCTAGAACTAGTGAAGTTTTTTAGAAAAAGAAAGATTAATATAGCTTGTGTTCAGGAAACCAAATGGGTAGATACGAAGGCGCGGGATGTGGATGAGTATAAGTTGTGATACTCAGAGGGTGTGAGGAATAGGAATGGGATAGGTATTTTAGTAGATGAAGAACTTAGAGAGTAAGTGGTTGAGGTAAAAAAGGTTAATGATAGGCTGATGTTGATTAAGTTAGTCATTGGGGGGTTCTGATTTAAATATTTTTAGTGTTTACGCTCCGCAAGAGGGCTTGGATGAAGAGGAGAAGAAGAGATTTTTTATGGTGTTGGATGAGGTGGTGAGAGGTGTACCCGATTTCGAGAGGTTGTTCATCGGTGGAAATTTAAATAAATATATTGGTCTTCTTTGACGGGTTATGTGGATGTGCGTTGAGGCTTTGATTTTTAGGAAAGGAACGATACGAAGAGCTTTAATTTTGGGTTTTGCTAGAGCTTTTGGGTTGATGGTAGAAACTTCAAGCTTTCGTTGATTACCTTCTGTAGTTCAGTAGCCAAAACTCAAATAGACTTTTTTCTCATTAGGAAGGGGGATTGCAAAGGTTATCCCTAGTGAGAATCTCTCGACTCAACATGAGATTTTGGTAATAGATTTGGGGATCAAGAAGAAGATGATGAATAGAGTTGGGGATAATCAACCTTCAGTCAAATGGGGTAGCTTAACTATGGAAAAAACGTTGGAGGGTAACCAAAGCACTAAGCATATCCACGGTGTTCTCATATGCAAACCTACGTCTAGGTTCAAGAATCCTTTCAAGCATATGATTGCAAGTTAGAATATATGGAAACAATATGAAGTTAAGGGGAGAAACTGATGGATAAGGGGGCTTGGGGGAGTAGTGGATATATAAGTAGTATGTAGGATAAGACTGTTGATTGTATTAAAGAGACGGCTAGAGAGGTGTTGGGTCTCGAGAGGTCGATTTGGAAGATGTTAAGGGGATTGGTGGTAGAATGGTGAAGTGCAAGTGAAGGTGGAGGCTAAGAATACGACTTATGTGAAGTTAGCGGAGTGTATAATTAGGAGGAAAAATAGACGAATAGGAAGAGTATAAGGTGGCGAGGAGGGAGTCGAAGTTAGCGGTTATAGCTGTTAAAACATATTTTGAAATATTATAAGCCAGATGGAAAGATAAATAGGGCGAGAAAAAGTATACGGCTTGCCAAGGTAAGGGAGCGAAGGACTCGTGACCTTGACAAAGTAAAGTATATAAAGGGTGAAGATGACAAAGTATTGGTGGATGAGGTTCTCACTAAGAGGAGATGGCAGTCTTACTTCCATAAGCTCTTGAACGAGGTGGGGTACTATAAGGTTCCATACTCGCATCATGGTAATACCCATGATATTCTTACCGAGGATCCTTAGTTCCTATCCAAATATAA
>JBDJHY010219749.1:0-11228 GCA_039654485.1 Withania somnifera | reverse complement strand
GTGGATGTTGTAATGACCCTTATGGTCATTTATGATAAATACAAGATATTTTTCCTTCTAGAGCATTTCGGTAGTTGCCCCAAATCATTTATAACTTGTTGGGACCGATAGTTCGATCCCTGGTGACTCGGTTGAGAGATATCTCAAATTTCCTGTTTTAAAGCCTAAACTAAGTACTCATTGACCAAAATCAACTTTCCTTCAAGACGATCTCGAAATTTAATTCCTAAAGTTCCGTTAGCTTCGAAATGCCAAAGAAAGTTAATATTGACCTTAAGTTTGTGTTTTGGAGTTTTTGTTTGTAATTTATGTCCTTTTGTGGATTCTAGTTAAGTTTATGGCCTAAAATAGAGCTTGAGTGGTATTTTGATGTTTAGAGGATCGGATTAGAATTTTGACGCTTCTAGCAGCTCCAGAGTGATGATTTTAGGCTAAGAGAAGTGTCGGTATAATTTCTGGACTTGTTGTTGCACTGTTGGCTACATTTGGTTTGAGGGGTCATTTTGCATGAATGATCTCGGATTTAAGTCTATTCTATTGAGTCCGAAATGTCATTTTCATACTGTTTGCATAGCTGATTTGACAAAATTGGACTCTATTTGATTCCCGAAGCCCCGGGGGAAAATTCTGAAAAATACACCAGAAACTTGCAACTTGTGCAGGCACTGCCTTAAGTGCGATCGCGATGATTAAAGTTTTCTTCTGTGTGATCACGCCCAGATTGCGCAAACGCGATAAATGCTGAGAATTTCCTTAAGCGCTGACGCGCCTGGCAGTATAAAAATTCTTGTACAGTTTCCCTTTATTATTTTAGCTTCCGTACACTACTTTACCCCGTTCCTAAGCAAACACAAACCCCCAAACAACTATTTAAGGATCAAGGAAATCCTCACATCATTCCCCTTCAATTCCACACGTTTTTGGGTAAGTTTCCCTCTTTTCTTCTTCCTAAATTTCTTAGTTTCCACCATTAATGGCCCCAAGAGTTGAGATTGACGAAATCATCCCATAATCTTTTGATATCATGTAATTCTTAGTTAATTGTATATACATTGTCCCTAGGATCGTTATTACATCATAATTCCAATCATTAAATTCATGAAAATTGAATCTTTGATCCGGGTCAATTTTGTTTGGGCTGATTTGAAGCTCTTCCCGCGCTCGCATTGTGCTCAATTTTGGAGTATGGGTTCCTAATGATGTTGGGAACCCCGTAGAGAAATTTGTTTTCAGTTTCGACAAGCGGGTCTCGCAAGCCCGTTTTAGGCCCAATTTTTGGCCTTGTTCGAAATTTATTATAAATTATACCATTATATTCATATTAACATATAGAATACATTGATACAAGTTTTAGATTATTTAGAGCACGTTTGACGTTAGTCGGAGTACTATTCGTGAGGTTGTAACGCTTTGTCGTCGGACGACAGGTAGGCTCCGTGGGGCTATGTCTGAGCTTATAGCTTTAACAATTGTACTAAATATTATTCGTGGGTTGGGTAGTTAGGCTGTATAGTAACCCTGTACCGTTCTTTCATCCGTTCCATGTTGATATTGATATTTTGGCACCCTAGTGATATGGGGTCCGAGACTTAGCATTTGATCAGAGATACCTGTGCAAGGCATAGGAGTGGATAATTCATGATTATATATTAATATACATGTTATCGATATGTTGTGCATTCATGACACGAGAGGCTGGGCCAATGGCTCCGATGAAAGTGCATTGGGGCTGGGTAGTATCACCACCTGATTTATGAGCCATGTTGGCTAGCGGATAATAGAGTTTAATAGCGGCATAATGAAATAAATGGAAATGTCTTAATAAGAATAATACAAGTAATTATCGTTTATTAATTTAGTCTCGATATTGTATCGAGCCTCCGGTAACACTATTTTTACTTGTTTTAGTCCAGGCTTCACCTCCTGGCACCAGGAAAAGTATCTTTTTACTAATAAATGCTGGGACTTGAGACCGACTCCGTTCGGCGGTGAGTACAACGCTGGGACTTGAGACCGTCGTTGTACGGTAGTGAGTACAGTTTTTTGACACATATGGTACTATTAGTTGTGGAAACATGATGATATTGATTTACTGAGGACCTTAGGTGATACTACCATACAACGGTGTTGTACGCCTTGACTTGCTGAGTATGGATAATAGAGATTATTGATATGAGGCACAAGATACCGGCAGGATAACATTGATATAAAGCACAAAGTACCGGCGGGACAATATTTATATGAGGCACAAGGTACTGGGGGGATGACATTAATGGGGGGCACAAGATGCCAGTGGTGATTCATTGCGGTTATGAAATTAGGATGTGAGGTTCTAATAACAATCATGTGTATATTAATCTTCCGCACTTGTTTTTTTCAGTGTGCTCATAGACCGGATGAGGGATAATGGGTAAGTATGTTTGCGGTGTATGTTGCGCTTCCTTATGGGGGAGTTTTCAGCGTTTAATTGCTTTACTTTATTATCCATATTACTACTGTGTTGCTCTTATTAGTTACTTGTTGTTTCATGTTATGTGGGATTAGTGCTTTACACTCCAATTCAGTTATTTATCCTTTTACTTGAGGGTATGGGTATACCGACCATGTTCTACTCCTATCTTCTTTGATTCCCATTCATTATGTTATATTTCACATATGTTATTACAAGGATACCAGGTACATTTTCTTCCATTGCCTGAGATCCTGTTATATGATTAGCTAGCGATATCCTTTTATGTGACACTTGATTTGTAATTGAGTGGCTAGATCCCGTAATGTACTATTTGCTTATGTGATCCTTTTCTTGTACTCCGTTATTTATTGATTTTGTTATTGTTATGTGCTCAGTGGGCCTTCAAAGCCTAATGGGTATAGGTTTCTTTGGTAACTTGTACTCATACTACACTTGCACATGTGCAGATCCGAGTATAGGTTCCCGTTCGTGATACAGACAGCTATTCGTTCGGATCTTATTCAAATCAGAGATTCGGGGTGAGCTTGGCGTCCAACTTGTTCCTACTTCTCTTCAGATTTATGTTTTATTACATCTCCATTGTATTTCTAAGACACAATTGTATTATACCTATTCTAGTTTTATCAGTTTTGTACTTAGTGGTTCATTTAACACTGATACCAGATTTTGGGTAGATTATGTTACTCTTTAAGACTTTCGCTTATCATTATCTTTGATTTTGAAATACTTTCGCATTTAATGTAGTATTCCTCCGCTTTGGCTCCGGACTACAGGGTTTGGTTCTTCTACTAGTAGTATAATAGGTGCCATCATGATCCATGTAATCGGGTCATGACACACAATCACTTTGTTCAAATGTCTATAGTGAATACACATACACATAGAACCATCCATCTTCTTCACAAACAAGATTGGGGCACCCCAAGGTGATACACTAGAAATTATGAAACCCTTTCTAAGCAAGTCCTATTACTGATCCTTTCACTCCTTCAACTCAGTAGGAGTCATATGGTAGGAGAATAAATGGGCTTAGTGCCCAGTTACAAATCAATGCCAAAATCAGTATCTATATCAGGAGAGACACTAGGAAAATCAGTTGGGAACACATCAACAAACTCACTAACAAAAGGATTTGACTCTAAATAAGGGGGATCAACACTAACAACACGCACAAAGGCCAAGTAAATAACACCCCTTCTCAACCAACTTTAGAGCTTGAAGGAAACATATGATTCCACGAGGATATGATCTACACATAACCTTCCACTCTACCTGTGATATACCAGGCATACATAAGGTCACATTCTTTTCATGGAAATATGAAATAGAGTGATACAGAACAAGCCAATTCATACCTAGAGTAACACTAAAGTCTACCTCACAAGTAAGATCAAGTCTACCCAAATCTCCTACCCTAACAAGACTACTAGATGATATCGGCATACAAGATCTACCACTAAGGACTCACCCATGAGAGTCGACATATGAAGAGGGCTCGACAATGCATCATATAACATGTCAAAACTAGAGGAAAGTTATGTAGACACGTATGAATGGGTAGACCCTGGATCAAATAAAACAGAAGTAAGCCTATGCAAAACCCAGATAATGCTTGTGATCACAGTATCAGAAGACACAACCTCAGATCTCCCTGGGAAAGCATATCACAGCCCGTACCCACATCCGAGCTAGGCTGGAGCATGAACCTGACTTCTACTTGTCTATTGTGCACCTCTACTAGGCTGAATACCTCTCTTCCTAGGCACATACCTCTGCACCTAGATGGAGGTGTCGGCGCTCTAAATGAAGCTTGAGAAACTTAGGAAGACTGTGGACCATCTCTCAAAACCACAAGGGGTAATGTCTCATCAAATGGCACAAATCTCCACAAGAGTAATAGGATCTAGGAACTGAAGACTTTTGGACACACTCTTCTCGTTAACTTTAGATAAAAACTACTAGAACTCGGTATTGGGCTAGATGCACTCTTTACACCCTGACCAACACGAAAAGTCTATAAAGCATCCTGAAATAGCACTCGATGGTAGGAAGGACCACTATGTTGAAAGGACCCTCTACCCACAGATGAGGCACCAAAAAACTTACTTAAAGGACAAGCTATCTTGCTTCTACCATTGCTAAACTGAACTCTGCATAGCTGCTCAAAACCTCTAGCTGCCTCAATCACGCTCTACAGTATGGCTCCCTTCATCTAGAAGGTAGTGAATATATAAGTCAGGAGAGGAGCAATAAACTCCCTCGTAAATCTACCTATCTTTTCCTACTCATCCGATAAGATAGACAAATCATGTCTAGATAACTCATAGAAGTGGGATACATACTCATCCACCATGATACCCTCCTATCTCACCTTGTCAAGCTATTTGTACAACTTGTCCCTCACACTAAAGGGCACATACCTATCCAAAAATGCCTGATCAAATACCTCCGAAGTCATGGGAGGTGACCCAACTAGTTTAGAGTCAATATAAGATCGCCACTACTATCGGGATGACCCCCGAAGCTATAAAACTATAAAGTATACCTCGTATGTCTGCACCAACCCCACACTATGTAGCACCTTATAAAAAGTAGTAAGAAACTCATAGAGGTCCTCTCTTTACCCATCCTAAAACTGTGGTAGGTCCATCTTCATGAACCTATTATATCGTCGTTGCTGCTCATCCGACATCTCAGCAATGACTGCCCCTGTGACTCTAACCCCTAAAATTAGAAGCTCATGAACCCTATGTGAAATAGATGGATACCCCACTTAACCCTATACTATGGTCGTTCTGTCCCGCTAGAATTTGAACCTTAGGTTGCTGACCCACTTAAACTAGAACCACAAGTGGCTGGCCCATGTGGACATGAACTCTTGGAATAGCATACTTGTCTGGGTCATTGCCCCGGCTTTAGTCTATGATCCTTGGGGTGTACCACCCTGTGCCATACTTTTAAGTACTTCAAAAACCCTAAGTAAGGTGTCTTATTATAAAAGCTACAACATACTCTCGAGGAACCTACTCCTCAACACTACCCTGACTCGACCCTTAGCTGGATTTACTTATCGAACTCTACCCTGGTCTTTATCTATGCCCCTAACTATACCCTTAAAAGCTGGTTTAGGTAGGTCTTAGGGCTCATCAACCCTGTCAGTTAAAGCTCTGGTCCTCACTATTGTAGCACGATTGTAGTAATGTTATTGATAGAAAAATAGTAGGAACTCAAGACTTTGCATGTCCCTTCGAAATTCGCTCAAAACCCTGTGCAAATAACCAAATATGCATCTAGACTAAATTCGATATTTGGGACTCAAAGGAACCATCAAAACACGCATACGAGGTCTCGTTGACTTGATACTCACTAAAGGACCAATTTTAACTAAAAACCACCAAAAGGAAAAATCACTACCGAGACTTGAAGAAACCAAAAGGACCCTTATTCAAGACCAAGTTCCACCTCCTGAAACCAACGAAATCATCAGATTTTTAATCCGATCACTCTAAAGTTAAATGTTGACCTAAGTCAACCATTTTACTTAAAACGTCAACTTTATCCCATCTAAACATTCAAACTCACCATTAAAGGTCTAAAATAGGAAATGAGAGTGTAACTAGGCCAAACTCAACATTCTAGAGCTGTTGGAATAGACAGATTTTTTGATATAAGGTCCCAAACTCTAGATGACCCTAGAGTTCCTCATTATGGACTTAAAGACTCAAAACTCAAGATTTCTCAAACTCAATTCGTCCTTGAACTAACTATGGAACCATACTTAGTTTAAAAGTAAGCAACTACAGGAAAGGGAAAACAATCAAAAATAAGGAACTCAGGAAAATGACATTTAGGGTCATTACATCTCAATAGGGCATCATATTTTAGTTTTAAAAGTCATTATCAAGTCATTATGGGAAATATCTATACAAATCAAGCCATACACAATCAAGGTATCTCAAGGCATTATCATAATATAGAAATAAAGTTATAAATCAAACCATGACAAGGTATTCTAATTGAATAGCAATTATCATCAACTGAAAACATATACAAGTTCAACTGCTACCCCAAGGAATCAATTGAATCATGAAATTCAAATCAAGTATTTAAAATACAAGTACAAGTATATAATGTTAAAAAGTCCAAGTACAAGTATATAATGTTAAAAAGTCCAAGAGATCACATTATAATAAAAATCTTATTTTTAAACCCGACATGCTTGATAATATCAACCCTGAAGTACCCATTTCTCCAAAATCACAACAACTAAAATGTAATCTTTATCACTTTATAGAAAGACCATATAAAACTCAACTTACCTTAAAAGTCAGGGAGATTTATAAATCATGAGCGTCGCCCTTTCGAGCCTCCAAATGAGAAAAATCTATTCAAAAACACATTACCCATAAAAAAACAACAATCAATACCTATATGTTGATATTTAGCTGTAACGACCTTTGAAATAATTTTCATATTTTCATGACTTCCTTGTATTTATAGCATTCTTGTAACTGCGCCAAGTTATTTATGACTTTCTGAGATCATTAAGTTGGGTCCCTGGCGGCTATCGTGGTATAATTTCCTTGTAATTATACTCTTTTGGGGACTTACTTAGTTCGTATGATTCCAAATGTTGTTTATATCATTTCTATTGTGTCTGGAATATCGTTTACATAAAGATTTCATATAGAGTGCCATAATTGGACTTTGTTTTCATTCCAAACTTTAGTTTCCTAAAATCACAGCTGACTGGGGGACAAATAATCGCGATTGTGTGGCAGCGAGCCTCGATCGCAATGCACTGAGGCGGTCAAGGTTGCAATCGTCCCTTCCACAATAGCAATATAGGCCTAGAGGACTATAAATACATCTTTTTGGTTCATTTTTAGCCTAACATTTCTATTTTCCTTTTGTTTCCCAGAGCTAAAATTGAGTTTTGAATAGTTTTTACAAGTTTATAGTCCATAGAACTGTATCAGGTGGTTCTATGCCTAATTTTATGGGGTAATTCATCATTTTCTCTTTTATTATTAAGTTTTCAATTAAATATAAACTTTCAGGGCTTATATATTTTGATTCTACCATTAAATTCATCTCTGTTTTGTGTCATACAAAGTACGAGTTGTGCTCTATGCATGGGTATAAATATTTTCCATTATTAAGTTTTTAGGGTTTATAGACTCGATTTTAGCTAGGATTTCGACCCTGCTATCTATACAGAAATATGGGTCTTATTTTACTCGTATTGACACGCTGGTTATATTTTTGCTAGTATTTTGGAATTCCAAGCTTTGTACGTGACTTTGGGCATTTGCCATATGCTTCTTGAGGACATCACCAGAATATAGGTAAGTTATGGTCTACATTCTTCAGATTGGGTATAAGTATAGAATATGTATGGTAAATCTCTAGCTCAGGGCTGGGATGATAATTTGGGCTCCAATAACCTTATTTATCCAGCCTATGGCCTATTTAGCTGGCTTGTAGCTTACCAGTTACCATAGGGATGTATTGCCCTGCCCAGGTGTCTCACGCCAACTCTAGACTACAGTGTAGCTGGGGGAGGAGTAACACATTTGATGCATAGTATCATACGAGGACTCTAGAGCGTAGTTAGGTTGGGGAGGGGAGTAAACTAGTGATCAAAGCTTAGCAACTATCCCCTGATATAGGCTGGTGGCTTTAGAGACAATCTCGGTAGGCTAATTATTTGAGTTTTGTCTGAAATATTATGTATGTGGTTGGTACATGGTTGGCCTCTGGGCTATAGTTAGAAGTACAGCTATGTTGGATACTCCACTACCTTATGTGGTGATCTTGTACTTAGCCAGGTATAGGGACTTCCTTCCAGGATGGTGTTGTACCTAGACGAAAATGGCTATGTTGGGTAGTTAGCATCTTGGTGTGGTGATATTTTGACCCTGATCTGGTATGATACTGGGGGTATAAGGTGTTTTTCTAAGCTATGATAGATCTGTAGTCCTTCTTACATACGTTTATACTTGGCCCACTAGGCATTTGTCGCACCTATGGTGTGTTTAGCTAGGGTTCGGGCTCATGGTACAGCCAGGAAAGGCTATGTTTTGTGCCATATATCGGCATCTATTTGATGTTTAGAACAAGGTATTGATGGGAAATGGGTTCCATGTACTTATGTTATTGTTGTCTATGCCTATGAGTAGTATGACGCTATTGTACCCCACATTTGAGATAATACCTTGAGAATTCCGTGATCTAGGATACAAGACAGTGAGAATCTTGTTATGATGTGAGTTTTTCCTATATGGAGATACATAGGTGTCCCCAAAATATGATATACGAATTAAGCCTTAGTGTTGGCACCTTTACCTTGATGACTATACTACTGGTGGCTGGTTATGAGGTTTTTCATACGGGTTCAAGTCCCTTCATGGTTTGGTGTATGGTTCGATTCCTCCGTGGGTACTTCTCTCTTTGATATTATACAAAGAGGGAGCATGTCAACTTTTGGTTTCAGTGTATATGGTTTGAGTCCTCTGTAGTTCCTTCTCAAGTCGGGACTATCCCCGAGAGGGAACATTCAGGCACTTCCATACATGGTATGTGGTTTGGGTCCTCTATGGGTTCCTCTTGATTCGAGACTATCCTATAGAGGTAACATACCAGTAATTATCTATGCTACTTCTATAGCCCTCTTTATTTGGGACTATCCCAGAGAGGGAACATACCAAATCTCTGCTCTTCAATATGGTTTACTACTTTTCTTAAATCCATCATTGTGATATCAGTAGCTATATTATTGACGTTAGTTTTACTCTTTTAGTTTCCATTTGCACTTGTTAAGTTGGGACTACAGGTACGCGTTATATGTGGACATGATTGCTATTGACTGAATCAGCCTCTGTTTGACCTACCCTATTAGAGTATCCTCTTCAATTGTTAGCCGATACAGTATATATTGACGACTATTACCCTTTCTTTGCACTTATTAGCTACTATTGTAGTTGTCCTTTAGAGTTATTTATTATATGCCATTACTCTACTTTCTTTGATTTGTCTTTACCTTCTCTATGCTTACTGATGCCTGGTCGGCCTATGATGCCTACTGGGTACTCGTTGTTTTTGTTAATCATGCTATACTTCTAAATATTTTCCTGATTTAGGTCCTGGCATGGGTTATTTGGATGGATGTGATCGAGCATGGTAACTGGTACCTTTTGGAAATTTGGTGAGCAGTTGGCGTTCTTGCTGACCAATTATCCTTTTAGTGTTGGATATATCCTAGTCGGGTCTTGGATAGCCATTTTTGTAGTTACCTATTAGGTGTTGTATTTTATATTCATGTATTTAGATGTTCTACATCCATGATACCAGGTTTTGGGTGTTTTTGTCATTATGCATTTTCTCTCGTGTCTTTTGCTTTGATATTTCTTCTCTTCATCTCTCTTTTAGTTTTCTTGAGTTCTTGTTACTAGATCGATGCTACTCCTTCCAGTCCAAGGTTAGGCTTGTCTAAAGATGAGATGTAGATGCAATCACAACTTAATTTTTAGGTCATGAAAGAGTGATATCAGAGCACTAGGTTTTATAAGGGTTTCTAGCTGTAAGAGTAGGAGTCTGGTAGGGTCTCACGGATTGGTACATAAATGTCTATATCCCATCTTAGGGAGGATACAAGGCTCTCTTATATGGTTGATTCTTTCATGCAACTTATTCACTGGTTTCTTGGTTTCTCATCTTGGTTCATTCTTCCGCTGATGGTATGCTCATGATTAACACCAGAAGGTAACGATGCTCCCCCGCCCCTGCAAAAAGCTCCAGATAGGGGCCGAGGTATATCCAAAACCCAAGGGCAGAGCCAGACAAAGCTGAGCAGGATGATCCTACACCCACGAATCTACCTCTATTGTATACTCATCCGCCTTCGGATGAGGCACTTAGAGAGATGTGAAGCGTATGATGTCTATGTTCGGTAGAGCCCCTTTTGACAAGGGTCGGACTTCATCCCAGGGAGTGACATAGGCTGCCCCATCTCCTCCTATTCAGTCACCACCGTATCTATAGCTCCCCCACACAGTCTATCCCAGAGATACTGCCATCTCAGCCGCGGAGCCAATTTCATCATGCAGTTCCTGTTATAACTTTGGAGGATCGAAATATGCACGATCCTTATATGAGTATAGGACCTTTGATATTTTCTAGTGACCCAAGACAAGATCCATATGAGTTAATGTCAGAGTGTGAGAAGAGGTTACAGACTTTGGACTTGAAGGAGACACATGGAGTTGATTTTATTGGGTATTAGTTAGAGGGTCGGGAAGAGGCCTGGGGGAGGTCATATAGAGAGAATAGACCCTCAGGGTCTACACAATTAAAGTGGGATTAGTTTCTAGACTCTTTCATGGCTCAGTATGTTCCCTAAAGTGTTTACAAGGATCTCATAGCCTAGTTGGTTAATTTTCAGTCGGGATTGATGATGGTTTTTGAGTTTGAGGCCCGATTCATGTAGTATTCGAGGCATGGGGCTGAGATTATGCTGAAAGATGCTGAGTTTATTAGTTTGAAGTAGGATTAAGGCCAGAGTTGTAGGAAGATGTGGAGTTATTATTAACTTAGAGCATCCCCTTTTTAAAAGTGGTGGATCACGATCGTAATATGGAAAGGCATCACCTCTTGGCCCAAGGGGGAGGTGACAAGAGACAGCATCTTCAAGGAAATTTTAATGGGTCACATTCTTCTAGGAGTTGGTATGATAGACGAGGACCTCAGTAGTAGT
>JBDJHY010219729.1:0-11228 GCA_039654485.1 Withania somnifera | reverse complement strand
GAAGGAAAGGTCTAAAAGATAGAAAAAGACGAGAAAATGGTAAAAAAGCTTAGATAAAAAAAATATATGAATATATGGGTTAGGATCCCAAGAGTCCTATTTAATTAAAAGAAACTGAAAGGACAAGAGAAATAAAAAGTCGCCTATTCCCTAGGCAAAAGTACAAAAGACGAAATGTCCCCAAACGGGATTGTGACACGTGTAATCAAAATGCGAAAAATCATGACACGTGGAAAAAAAAAGCGGGAAAAATAATAAAAATCCCGCCTATACACTCTTTCAAAGAAAAGAGGAAAGTCCAAGTATCACAGACCCCAGGTTATTTCAGATCGGTATAACCTACAAAGGGACAACGAAGAATAATCCACCTCAGCAAGAAACCTGAGTTGAACATGCAAAGAAGCTTAGTGACCAGCTACATAGCTTCCTTGCTGGGGAAAAATGTCCACCTTGCGTTATACGACATCGTATAAGTCACTTCATCCATAGAATAGCTGGAAAACGGATAAAAATAAACCAACTAGGGGAAAGTTACCCCAGTTTTGCAGAAAGGACCTATGGAAGACAGGCAAAGCAAATCAGCAACAGGTCCATGCCTCAGCTGATACTACTTTGATCAAATTACCTCGTCCATAAACGTTGATACCCTAGCTAGTGATAAAAATAATTCACCTCAGGGTATATATCAGGGGATAAAAATAATTCACCTCAGCCCACCTGTGAGTGACACATGGAACCACACCAGGCTAGACGAGGTAAATCATTTAAAAATTGATTCACTTCGGTTGTATATATCACCTCGGGGAATAACTCTGGATACACACAAGTCATCATTACTATTTCAGTCGAATAGCGTAAAAACACACTTCGACTCCCGGAGGGGGGACTATTGTAGAATAACAGTAGTAGACTAGGAGTCATTAAAGGTCATTAAATTGTGTCAGTATTACAGTTACTATATTAGATAGTTACATAATTGTATAAGTATTATTAGTAGTGAAGAATCACGGTACGATTAGAATACCATAATTAAGCAGTAGAGTTATGGTAGGAGATTACTCCAGAATCCTAACATCTACCAACTAAGGTTACCAGAAAGGCCTATAAAATCCCAGAGAGATCAAAGGCAAAGGTACGCTCTATTAACTACTCTCAAATACTATTGGAATTCTTTCCCATCTTAATACTAACTTAAGCATCGTAGAATTACCCCGGAGAACACCCTGGGAACTCTATTTTGTAGGTACATTGTTTGGAGTCACTACGATTTGTGTTCATAAAGAGGATTCATCCACAGTTAGGTAATTGTTGGTCTTTTTTGATTCATCAAAAATCTTTGTTCAAACACGAAATGTAGTACTTCTAACAAATGTTTAATTTTGTACTGCAAAATTAACTTCCATTCAAATGCTAAATTTGTTTGCACTCAGTAAATACCCTCCTTTATATGTAGGTTTCAGGTAATCAAATCATTATTTGGTTCTTAACTCCAAAATTAGGGCGAACATTTATTTTTTGATAAAATTAAAGTTAGGTCAGTATTTTTCTATAAATAGATGGGTTTTGTTCATTGTAATTCATGCATCAAAAGAAATAAGAAGTTTGTCTCTCTATTTATTCTTTTTGTTCTTACTATATTACATCATAATACGTTACCAACATGAAATTCTATCATCTTAAGTCAATATTGACTTTTGTACTACTTAACCATAAACCGGTGAAGCTGCCCGGTAAATAATTAAGTCAAATTTGTATCATGACATTAAGTTGAAGGATAGTTTATATATTTGAATATACTGTTAAGTTATAAACATTTGACACATGTGTGGATATTATTCCTTTTTGTTTATTGAAAATCTTACTCCTTTTGGAAACTATTGATGTCATCCTAATTCAAAGACTAATTGAAATCAAACACATGAAAGAGAATTTGGAACAAACAAGCAAAATTTGATAGAATTCGAAAATAAAATTGAACTAAACAATAGAAACCCCAAATGAGAAACAAAGATTGAAATTAAGATAGAAAGTATCCAAAAAATTAAGGTTAGCTCACCCTAATCGCTCAACAATGAGGATACACCCACCAACGTTTCAATACTCAATTTGTAAATGAAAGATGCAGCCACCTTCAAATAAGGAATGCTCCTAAGGATTCACCCACCCTAATTACACTCGAATTTAAAAAAGTTCAAAGGCTAATGAACTATTACACTATTCATTGCTCAATATTCAACAATCAATAAAGTGCGCGTTTGAAAATAACTAAGTAAACTATTTATACTAAAAGCTTCTTTAATATTGAGTTGGGGCCGAACTGGATTGCATAATTTGCACTAAAAATTATGAATTTAACACACGACTCATGGATGGTGCAGTGGCATCGCGCCCATTTCCAAAAAATCCTCCTAGTGTAGGCAAGGTTGGTGATGGGTTGTGTATAACATAAGATTCGCATGTTGAGTCCGCGAGGGGCAATGTGGCACGCACCCATTTCTAAAAACTCCATTAATTAGAGGAATTTTTGGTGATAGACTGTGTAGAACATGCTACTTGCATGTTACATCTGCGATTCCATCGTGGATGATGCCCACTGGAGCTCTTTCCATGCCTCTTGCTTCCCACATATTGTAAACCTTTGGTTGTTGGACCATAGTCTCCTCCAAAGCCTCCATTTTCATGAACAAGACTTGCATCCTATGGAGTTCCTTTACTTGGCTTCGTGTGAAGGGACTTGATACCTTGTTGCTTGGCGGATCACATCATCCTCCCCTTCTTAGAGAGAATTCTTCCCTAAATCCAAGGGATCACATACAAAAATATGGAGAAAGGCCACTCACATTAAAAATATTATAAATGTTGTATTCATCGGGTAAGTCTAACTTGTAAGCATTGTTGTTTATCCTGACTAGCACTTGAAGGACCATCTCCCCTAAGGATCAATTTTCCTTTTCGGTGTAATGGAAACCTTTCCTTCTTAATGTGTACCCACACCCAATCATTGGGTTGGAAGGTTCTTTTTTCCTTATTTTGTTAAAGAGCTGCCTTAGAGGTGCTATTATCCAAAGCTTCCTTGTCCTTTGCATGAATCTTGAGCATCTACTTTGCCCTTCCTTTGCATCTAAACTCATAATAAAATCACTAGACAAAGGAGCTAATGTTAAAGGGGGCAAGGTATTAAAACCATAACAAGCTTCAAAGGGAGTCATGCCAATAGACCAATGAATAGATCAATTGTAAGAAAATTCAACTAGAGGAAAGTGTTCTTCCTAAGAAGTTGGGACTCCATTAATCATACACCTCAATATACTCCCTAGAGCCCGGTTTACCACCTCGATCTGCCCATCATTTTGAAGAGACAAGAAGTCGAATACAAGAGCTTGGTACAGAAAGAACCCAAAAGACTCTAAAAATGACTCAAGAAACAGGAGTCCTTATCACTAACAATATTTTTAGGTACTCCATGCAATTTAAGAACATTATTCACAAATAAAGAAGCTACATGGGACACATCATCACATTTATGACATGGTATAAAATGATACATCTTATAAAATCGATCTACCACAACAAAAATGCTAACATGTCCCCTCTTTATCTAGGAAGGCCTAACACAAAGTCCATGGAAATATCATTACGAGGAACCTTAGGAATAGGAAGAGGTGTATACATACCTTGGGGCTTCGTCGTGGACTTGGATGGCTTGCACATAAGGCATTAGGCACACTACTTCTTCACATCTAGCTTTATCTTAGGCCAAATAAAACTGTTTATGTAGAATTTCAAGTGTCTTGGCAGCACCAAAGGGTCCCACTATTTCACCTCCATGAGCTTATTTGACAAAGAATTCACACCACCAACTCAATGGTACACACATTTTGCCATCCTTAAATAAGTACCTATTGACTCATTGAAACCGTTCAACCCGCCTTTCTTGGTTGAAAGTTTCCATAATTTCTTTAAAGTCGGGATTTTTAGCATAGAACACCTTCATACTCTCAAAACCAAACATCTTGGAAGAAAGAGCATTCACCAAGATGAACCTTCTAGATAGAGCATCTGCAATGACATTTTCCTTCAATAGTTTGTATTAAATTATATAAGGAAATGTCATAGTGAACTCCACTCACTTGGCATGCCTCTTATTGAGATTGGATTGACTCTTCAAGTGCTTCAATGATTCATGATCCGTGGAAATCACAAACTCCTTATGCCATAGGTAATGTCGCTAATGGGATAGGAGTCGGACAAGGGCGTATAACTTCTTTTCATATTTAGAGTAGTTCAATAATGCCCCCTTGAGTTTCTCACTAAAATAAGCCAAGGGCTTGCCTCTTAGATCAACAAGCATAACACTCTACCTCAAAGGTTTTTTCAAAGTTAGGCAATTGGAGTAAAGTCGAAGAGCTCAACAAATCCTTCAAAGCTTTAAAGGCCTTCTCTTGAGGATCTCCCCAAATAAAGGGTATGTCCTTCTTGATCAACTCGGTCAAATGAGAAGCATTAGTACTAAAATTCTTCACAAACCTATGATAGAAACCTGTAAAATATGGAAGCTCCAAACCTCAGTAGTATTAGTAGGGGTTGGCCAAGTCCTAATAGATGCAATCTTCTCCTCATCAACCTCAACACCATGAGCACTCACTACAAATCCTAAGAATACTACTTTATCAACACCAAATGAATATTTCTTGAGACTGACATAGAGCTTTTCTTTGAGAAGCACCTCAAAACTTGCCTCGAATGATCCAGATACTCCTCCAATGATTAACATAAAACAAGAATGTCGTTAAAATAAATGCCTACAAACTTGTTTATAAATGGATTTAATGCATGGTTCATAAGACACATAAAGGTACTTGGGGCATTGGTCAAGATGAAATACATGACAAGCCACTCATATAGCCAAAATTTATTCTTGAAGGTTATTTTCCGCTCATCCCTGGGCTTCATTTAAATTTAATGGTACCCACTTCTAAGATCAATCTTCAAGAATATATTGGAACCACAAAGTTCATCTACTTATCATAAACATTAGGAATAGGTATGTCAATATTTGACATGAATTTGATTACAACCCTACAATCGATGCACATCCGCTATGTACCATCCTTCTTTGGAACAACGATAACCGGTACGACACAAGGACTTAAACTTTTCTTGACCAATCCCTTCTCAAGAAGCTCCTCTACTTGTTTTTGAAGCTCCTTAGTTCTCCGGGGTTGCTTCTATAAGCGGGATGATTTGGAATTTGAGAACCATGCACAAAGCCAATTTGATGCTCCTTAGTTCATCCTGGATTAATTCTCTATAATCCTGCAAAAGAGAAGAGATAACACTAGGAAAAATACTAGTGTTTTGTTTAGCATGCAACAAGAAGTTAGTATTAACAAGGAAAACTAGATAGCATTCCCCATCAAACCTCTTGAGACATTTTCTAGGCTTGGCTAACATGCACTCCTTGCCCTTGAATTTGGCAAAGTTATTCTTCCCCCCATAAAACATCTTAGACCCCATAGAAGTATTACCCTCTTCAATCACTTTTCCCCTTTCCTAGAGCTCCTTCATGCTTTGATAGTCCTCATTAACCTCAATGGAAGTCAATGGTGCAAACATATACATCTTCTTCTTTAAAGTGAAAGTGTATTTATTAATTATTACATCATGCAATACCCCCTATCAAATTTCCACGGTCGCCCAACTAGAACATGACAAGCCAATATTAACAACATTACATAAAATTTCATCTTGGTACTTGTCTATGCTAAACGAGATCATAGCTTGTTTAAGAACTTTAATTTTATCACCTTTATTGATCCATTAGAGTTTATACGGGTTGGGGTGTTTGATGGTAGGAATTCCCATGCCTTCCACTATGGACTCACTCACTATAGTCATACAACTTCCATTATTAATAATTAGAGCACATACTTTTTCCTCAATCTTGCACCGGGCATTGAATAGATTTTCCCTTTGATCTTGATCCTCCTTCACAAAATCCTCCATGATCTTCCTCATTAAGCAAGAAAAGTGAACATTCATCGTAAGTCTCCATCCTTATCACTGATAGGCTCCCTCCTCATCAAGAGGTGAGCAAAATTCACCCTCCCTTCTACCTTCTCTTATTTAGCCTTGGAAGATTCATCTTCATTATCATTTTTTCTTCGACCTTATCCTCGTTCTTTATCATTCTCATCATCAGCATCTATTTGGTACACATGCTTGCAAGAAATATTAGTTCTTTGTTAAGACACTCACTATCAATGTGTCCCTCCCTTGATATCTAAAGCATTGTATGGTGGAAGGTCTAGGAAAAGTGGACTTCCCATAACTTTATTTTGGCTTGTTAACTACTTTTGTGGGAATCTGAACTTTTCCTTGAGTAGCTTGACCACTACCCTTGTCATATTCTTTCGGATTGGACTTTTTCTACTTGTCATTACTTTTTCCAGTTGAAGAAATCTTTGGCTTGTGGGATTTCTCCTTTTTTAAGTCCTCAATTTGAGTGGCATTATAGAAATCTGACTTAGTGCTTAAATTTCATGGGCCTCAAAAACTCATACCTTAAATTAATAATGAATCTATGATGGTGTGTTACAAGGGTTAGTTTGAATTGGCCTTCATCCTCAAATTTTCAAATTCATCATAGTATTCCTTTACCTTTTTTCTCCCTTGCTTAGGAGCATACACCTTATTGAGCACATCATGATAGAAGTGTGGAGGCAAATACCGGGCCTCCATGAGTGTCAACAACTCTTTTCAAGTAGGCAAGTCATACACATTGTGAGCCTCCCGTTCCCTTCTTTTGGATCCCACCAAGTTATAGCATAACCCTCAAATTGAGTGATGGCATATTCATCCTTCAAAGCATAAGTTATGTTGTTGGTAAGGAATATTTTCTCACTTTGTAGTTTTATATCAAGGAATTCCTCTGGATCAATACTACAATTGAACTTAAGTAGTGTGATCTTGATAGTGTTGAGTCCACGATCATGCTCAACTCTATCCCCATTTCTTCCCCCTCTCCTTTGACAATCCCAATACAAATGCCTTCCCATGTTTTGATCGTGACAATAAGGTCGGTACCTATCTCCATCTCTACTCCCAGAGCCATACCTACCCCTATCTTCCCAACCTACCTCATAAGAATCATCAACGCTCACCTCATCATAGAAGGGGTGTTGATAATAGTGATCTTGGTAATTGTCTTGTGGAGCTACTCTTGGTGGTGACATGTAGGTTCTATGTAAAGAGGTATTGGATGCAGTCCAGTTAGGAATTCGATTTGAATTTTGGTTTGGATAAGGAGTTCTGATTCTTTGGACTCTCAGTGGATTTGGATTTTGTGTAAGTGGTTGTTTGAAGCTTCGGTTCCTTTCTTATGGCTCGCTCATATTTCGAGATTGATTGAGGGTGATAGTAGGTGATTGTGGCATATAAATCTTACCTTTATAACTCCCATGAACGTGAAAGGAACCTGAACTCGTTGAGTCTTCCACCCTTTCCAACCTTTCCTCTATTCCCCCTAGTCGCACCTCTACTTCTCCTATCTTCTTATTCATCTCCCTTAATTGCCTTGTAACCTCGACTAGAGTTTCCGCAAGGTTAGCCGATCTCTCACCAGTAGAATTAGCCTCATGTAGGTCAATAATGATTTGCCGCAAAACTCAACAAACGGTTACTAGCAAACCACCTCATACCACTCTTTTATGATCACTCATTTACCTCTAGAGCAAACCAAAATTGATTGGTACTAATCTCACTTAGATTGAATCAAGTCTCCTATTATTTTTGGTAGAATAGATCCTTGAGACTTTAGAAGAATGAATGACTCAAACTCAAGCAATAGGAATCAAGAAGTTCAACGACGTTATAAAGCAATAAAAGCTAGAAAAAACTAGCACAAAATGAAATAAGGTACTAAAACCAATCAATCAAATAAGTAGATCAATTACTATTTTTAAATTAGCCTTAAGAATTAAAAGAAGTAAATTAGGATCAAGAAACTACACTTAGAATCCAAGACGAGCAAGAAAATACGAAAATCCATAAAATTGTGCCAAGGAATTGCGGATCTTGTTCCGCGAGTCGCGAGTGATTGTGGATTTCACCTATGGTTGGCGATTATAGATCCATGAAATTTTTTCAATTCTGTAACACGCTAGTAAGGTTGGCGATTGTGTATTTCAGTTCTGGGACTTGCAATTGTGACTGAAGCTAGGTGCTCCCCTTGATGCAAAATGGATCAATCATCCATAATGCAAATTTCGCACTCTTCTTCTTCACAAGAACAACCTTGAAGAACACTTGAAATTCAAATTTTCAACCTATGATATTTCAACTCGAAACCCAATCAAATTTTAGATATCAACTCTTTATGACTAACAATTTTGCAGCCCAATAACTTTGGAGATCTTAACCCAACCAAAAATTGATATGCAATTCGAAGTTCTTCAAGTTCAAGGTCCTTCAATGGTGGATTGCTTAAACTTAACTGATTTGTTTTTCGTCTTCGGATTATGACTCTAAAGCATGAGAAGAATGATTTTTAATGTTAGAAACACAAAAAACAAGACACAATTCAACCTAATTTTTGGATTTTGGGGATTTTTTATTTTTTTTATATTTCTCACTATAATTGAGCCTAGGTTGGAATTCGTAGGAACGAATGGCAACCCTATTCTCTAATACCAAATGATATGATATATATTAGGAGACCAGTCGAGATAAAAAATGTGGAAGATAATATCTAACAAATGGCAAAATTTGATAGAATTCAGAAATGAAATTAAAGTAAACAATACAAACCACAAATGAGAAACTAAGATTGAAATCAAGATAGAAAGTACCCAAACAATTAAGGTCAGATCACCCTAATCACTCGACAATGAGAATATACTCATCCCACTATTTAAGTGTAACGAAAAAGTTCACCCACCAACGGTTCAATACCCAAATTGTAGACGAAGGATGCACCCATCTTCTAATACGAAATGCTCCTAAGGATTCACCCACCCTAGTTACACTCAAATTCAATGAAGTTCAAAGACTAATGAACAATTATAATATTCAATGCTCAATATTCAATAATAAACAAAGTGTGAATTTGAAAATAAACTAAGAAAACTATTTATACAAGGAGCTTCTTCAATATTGAGTTGGGGCCGAACTAAATCGCACAATTAGCACCAAGAATTGCGGATTTGACATGCGATGCGGATGAGGTAGTGGCATTGCACCAATTTACTGACACTTCTACCAATGTAAGCAAGGTTGGCGATGGGTTATGCATAACATGTGATTCACATGTTGAATCTGCGAGGAGCAGCGTGGCATCGGGCCCATTTCCAGAAACTCCATTAATTAGAGGCAATTTTGGCGATGGAGTGTGTAGAACATGCGACTCTGATGTTGTATCTGCGATTCCATTGAGGATGATGCCCTCCGGAGCTCTTTCCATGCTTTTCATGTCTCTTGCTTCCCACACGTTGTAAACCTTTGATTGTTGGCCCATAGCCTCCTCCAAAGCCTCAATTTTCATGAACATGGCTTGCATCCGTTGTAGTTTCTTTGCTTGGCTTCGTACGAAGGAACTTGATACCTTATTTCTTGGTGGGATCACATCAATTATTAAGCTTTAATTGCAAAAAGGTTTTCAGAGGTATGCATCTTTACTCGATTTATATCAAGTGACAAATAACTGTGTAGCGTCAATTGCAGGTAAAAGTAATTTACCTTCACTTAAATTTGTTAGTAATTTAAGTGGAAATGTTTTAAAGTTTCATTATGTATAATTAAATTTATTTATAATTATAATTATCAAAAGTGGTAATATTTTTATACAAGTTAGAGAAATATTTTCTATTAAAATTTGTACCAAAAAGACAGAAATGGTAACATCTTTAAAGATTTAAAGGTAAGTCTCATGACACATGTCCTATTATGTTATTGATTGTGGATAAGATGGTATATTTAAGTTTTACCACATCAATTGGTTAAGACATCAATAAAAGTCCTGATGCATTATGATGATATAAATACTAAATTTGAGCCCTCATGACTTAATGACCTAACATGTCTTTATATGGATAAGAGGTTGAGCTTAAATCTCCACTATATAATGATATAATGATGACAAAGGTAAATGATGTACTTTTATTGAAAAGTTGTGAAACATGCCATATTGTTTTGCTTAATATCTTGATGTGAATGTGTTAGCAATGTATAATAAGTCCGAAAGAAGACAAATGGTTAAATGTATGGGGGCATGGAGAAACAAAACTATAATGATTATCATTTTGATAATTATACAAAATGTTCATTCAAAAGGTGAAGGCAATTTTTTCCATCAACGGACATTGTATGAAAGGTTTAACGTAAAAAAAATTTAGAAAAAATCTCTAATTCATATTATGTATGCTACAATTTACTTCTGAAGTAGCAATATCTCGAAAAAGGTTCTAAGCTTTCACAATTTAATATGTTTAAAACACATTTAGATAATTATATTACATTCCAGGGGAATGAATTTTCTTTTATAAATATCATAAATGTAGATCCATTTCTGAGGGTGAATATGACAGTGTTTAGTAAAACTTATAAATACGAACATGTTCTTCATTGTAAAGATATCACAAATACTTTCTGTAGAGGTAGAATAATTGAAAATTTGAAAAGAATTATTCTAAAAAGAATTGAATTAGTAAATTTAAAATTTACTCCTAAAATAGTAAATTTAAAATTTACTCAAAATTAAAATTTAAAAACCCTAAACCCACGGATGCTTGAGAGAATTTTCTCTCTAGCTTGGCGATTTCTTCCTCTCTTTTTGGCCAATTTTCAGACCTTCCACTGGACAGCCTCCTCACGAGGTTTTCCAGCCTCCTACTACCTTTAACTACTCCCAAATCCTACAAAACAACACCCAAAAATCACCAAAACAGCCCCTATAACCCTTAGCTATCAAACCTATTGTTTATCAACATGGAGAGCCAACTGTGCAATGGAGTGTAGAGGAGACTGAATGCATGATACAACATGAGAATTTGGAGTATGCAGTGGTTGGAAAATTCTCATATGGATTGCCAACAATACAAGATTTACGTAGGTTAATCCCCATGCAATATGAATTGAAAGGAGAATGTGATGTTAGTTTGTTGTGCAATAGACATGTCTTGATTAGGTGTTCATTGTTTGAAGATTATGTTCAATTATTGTCCAAGCCTGTG
>JBDJHY010219718.1:0-11228 GCA_039654485.1 Withania somnifera | reverse complement strand
GTCATTTGCTGGGTATGAGGTTTGATTTCATTAACAATTAGTTTATGGTATGGAGTTCATACCTATAGAGACTGAGAGAGTTCCAAAATTTGCCAATGGTCTGAGAGAAAGACTGAGGCTGTGTCTTAGTTTCTAACGGTCATTCATATCGGGAAGTGTTTGACCACACATAGTTTATGGAGTACCTCTTTTGTGGGTACATCAACACAATGAGAAGAGGTAGAGACAATAGGGTAGTTACCCCAGGTCCCATTCTAGTGGTTCTGGTCAACAATAATTCTCTAGGGCCAGTCTAATAGGCCGATATAAGAATTTTTATAGGTTTCTTAGTAAACTTATTAGGGTTTTAGTGTGCGACCTATAGGGAAGTCTTCTCAAGGTTCTCAGTCTCAGGCAGCATGGCCAGTCAGGTTATGCTCGTGGTTTTCACCAAAGTGGCCCGTGAGGGCCATGTTTCTAGTATGGTGTATTTGGTCATTAAGAAAAAAAGTACCCTTAGAAGAGTATTCTTCAATTCATTCCTCCATCTATTCAACCTTTGATATTAGTTTTTCGACTGCCTAGAGGTGGGGCACATGGTGTTAGTTCTCGTGATAGAGGCCAATGAAGTAGGTCATAGATGGTTTGATAGCAATCGCCAGTCATAAGCGATACCTGGTAGTCTATAGGTGGAAGCATCAAATGCTATGATTACATGTATTATTTATGTTTGTTCTAGATCATCCTTAACCCTGTTTGATCCTGGTTCCACCTGTTCTTATGTTCCTCACATTTTGCATCTTGCTTGGGGTTAGTTAGTGAGTTGTTATTTGTTCTTGTATCTATGGCTACCCCTGTAAGAGACTTTTTAGTAGTGGATCAGGTGTTGAGGCCTTGTTTGGTTTTAGTGGGTGTATTTGATACTTCGGTTGACCTTTTATTGTTGTATATAGTATAATTTAATACCATACTAGGCATGAAATGGTTATCACCTCACCACATGGTCTTGAATTTTTGTGCAAAGACTGTTGTCTTTTCCGTGCCTAGTGTATCCCATGTTGTATGGAAGGGTTCTAATAGTCCTACATTAGGAAGGATCATCTCCTACCTGTAGCTATCTTTAGCTAACTTTTGCGATGTCTAGTCTATTTAGCTAACTTTCGCAATGTTCAAGCCGATTCTCCTACTTCTGAGTACGTGTATATAGTTTTTGAATTCTTGGATGTCTTCTCGACTAACCTACCCAACCTTCCACCTAAGAGGGATATTAATTTTTCCATTGAGCTAGAGCTAGGCACTAGGACTATTTTAATTACTACTTAATATATGGCTCCTGCCTAGTTGAGGTAGTTGAAGGTTCATCTCCAGGATTTGCTAGTTAAGGGGTTTATCCTTCTGATTATTTCTCTATGAGGTGCATCATTTTTTTTTTGTTAAGAAAGTATGGAATGATGTGTCTATAGATTATAGGCAGTTTAATGAAGTGAAAGTTAAGAACAAGTATCTGATGCCGAGGATTGATGATTTATTTGACTAGCTCTAGGGTGCGACAGTGTTTTCTTAGATAGGCATGAGGTTAATTTACCATCAGTTAAGGATTATGGTGAAGGACATCCCAAAAACAACGTTTAGGACTCGATATGGATATTATGAGTTCTTGTTCATGTCTTTTAGGCTGACTAATTACCTAAAAATATTTAATATCAGCATGTATATTGTATTCCTTGTCTGTTGTTTGCTGTGTGTACCCTTTTGTAGGATAGGGTTCTGAAAGGTTTGCAATCATCTTTGTTTGTTTTCTTATTCTCATGATAAATGATTAAGGCTACTTCTTTAATTTTTTAGTTATGATGCACTGCTATTTTTTTTTTAGATCTTACGGGATCCCTTTCATGTTCCTTGTAGTTATACATGCTTAGATAGCCCTTTTCCCTATCCCTATTATTAAGGTTACTGCTATACTGCCATTCCTGTATTTATTCTATATCTTATTAACTATGAATGAATTCAAGTACGTTCTTTCCTCTTATTTCCTTAATCGTCCTATTATAGCTAGTCATCTAAGATACTTACTTCAATTTATCTTGTTGACTAGTTTCTATGTTTACTCTACTTGTTTGACTTTTGTGACTTGTATTCTTTGTCTACTTATTTACTGGTTTTATTTTTCCTATGAACCAATTCGTACTCTGATGTCTAATAGGACCTATTGTTTTGATACTCACACTACACTTCTGAATCTTTTTAGTGCAGACCTAGGTACTAGTGGTCCACATTTATCTCCTTATTCGAGCCTTGATTCTGCTGCTGAGGTAGATGATGTCTCCTAACATCCAGAGATGTTATTTTACCTCCCCATATCATTTATGCTATCCTTTTGCACTGTTGATAAATCTATTGTATTTCCTTTTAGACATTGTACTATTGTTTGATGGATCTTGTACTAAATACCAAGTTTTTGATTTGATTGATTTAGACTTCTTTTTATCCTTCTCCCCTATTATGTGTATTATTCTTCTTTTAGTATACTATTCATGACTTCTGCACCTTTTGGGAGGTCTCCTACGAGTTGATGTAGGTGCCTCCATGACTCGAGAAATCGGGTCTTAATACTTCTTCTCCTATTTTGACATTCTATCAATTTTGTATATTTAAAGATAGTTGTATATGTTAATCTTCTCCATCTTCGTACTTTATTCCTTTTTATTATCTCTTTTACTATTATAATAGGTCATGAGATCTGGGATTATTGATTATATTTATATTCTTCTATCCTATGTTCTCCGTCCTCTTTCCTTTTTTCCTGTTCTTTACTTGTGCTTTCCTTATTTTGGGTTGTTGTTCGAGGCCACGGGTTGGTTCACCTACATGTGGGTTTTCTAGGTTCCATCATGACCGGAGAGATCGTGTCATGACATATATATTTATCCATAGTTTGTAAGCCTCCTTTTTTTAATCTAAGGTCAATTTATTTATATGATGTATTCTAATTTTTTGGGTACATCAAGGCATCTCAATTTTTTTACTATGATGTCATATATTATCGGATTTGTAGACTAAAGTTTTTACTACACATTTATGTTTTGAAATCAGCTCAATTCATCTTATATTTGTTAACATCTTTGTATGTTCAAAGGACACCTTCGGTTATTTTATGAAAAAATTCTTTAACATTAAGTTCTAGGTTTTTTTACATGTATGAGACTTGCTCGTATGGGATTGTTGTGGCTAACGTATACGAAAGTATACACAATTGTACAAGTAATATAAGAGGTTAAGTCCATTTACAATACTACAAGGGTTTGTCGAATTTGATTTCTTATTTCAAATTCAGGGGGTAACAAATGATTAGAAGGATTTTAGGTTTTATTATGCTACCTTTAACTAAATTTACTAATTATCATGATACAATACAAAGTGTAGTTTATTGAATTTCATAAGTGATGTAAAATCTAGCGTCATGGAAATGTTACAATCTCGTATATTTATCCAATCATACGCTTGACCATATTTCTTAGTTACTAGTTGAAGATTGATGATACTTTATTGAGCATTTATTTATAATCTAATTTACTTGACTATCCCGAGTGTATATATTCCTATTATTGCTGTCGATAATGAAGTGCATGTGATATCTTGTATGTATCAACCAAGTAAGGCTAATGGATGTATTTTTATTGACATTACCAAATTCATTCTCCTTTTCCTATAAAGTTCAACCAAGGCCTTCTTGCTTTTACTATGAATGCAAATTCCATATCCCTATTCCCTAATCCAATTTTATGTGCCATAGAAAGTATTTGATAATTTGTTAAAGAATTAAATAATTAAGATAAAAAAATAACACAATACTTGAACATCAAGATCAACATATGATTATCAAATTCTAACACCAAACCCTAAAGACTATAATATTATATAAACAAATTCATGAATGAAATTGTTGAATTATTAAAAATAGGGAAACTAATGAAAAACCTAGAAAAATATTTTTATTGGAACTCTCTTAGTGATCATTGATATAATAATCCTTAGAGACATATTTAGGATGTGTTTGTAGTGTTCTTAAAAGTCCCACACAAAACTTTCTTTAAAAATACAGACCAAAATTTTTGTCCTGGAAATTTTCTATAGTGACACCTTTCATAGGAGGAAGTGCAAATGTCCTATTTGGGGTGTTTTAAGGATGTTGGAAAACAATTTCTATGACTTAATTATTCCATCACACCACTGAGAAGGAAAAGATAATTTATGAGCGATTATTGATGGTTTAGAGTAGGAAGATGTTTATTTCAAATATATGGTGTTGAGATTTTGAATTCACACTTACATTTGGGTTTTATTGAAGGCCTTCCTATGAAAGGAATTATTAGATTTTGTAATAAAAGCAAGCTTAGTCCATGGTGCAATTTATCATATAAAACGTTTAGAGGATAGGTTAAGTATCATACATGCCTAAACTACCTCTAAAGTTGGAATTAGTTCATTATGTTTTTCATGTATCAATGTTATGAAAATGTGTTAGATACCACTTTCATGTCATACCTGTGGATCAAGTCTAGACTATGAAGAATGTATCTTATAAGTATATTCATATATCCATTCTTCATGGTAAATTCTAGCACATATGAATTAAGAAAATAGCTTTGGAATTGTTGCATTGGAGGAATGATAACATATAAAAAATTACACGGAATGTTGAGGAATAAATTTAGTCTAAATACCCCTATCTTTCAAGCAAAATGTCATGATCTAATTTCTTGGGTCATGATGGCACCTACTATACCACTAGTAGGAGAGCCAACCTTGTAGCCCAAAGATGAAGAGGAGGGCTACTACATTAATATCAGGAAGCATAAGTACATTAAGTAATCTATAAAGAAAAGGAAAAATACACAATGTAGCAGAATCACAATAAGTCAAAAATTTCTCAAAACCCAGTATGAATGTAACAAAACTGAACCTCTAGGAACAAAACATAAAACAAAAAGTCTATTATAAATGTATCTCTGAAAGCACAAGGAGACCAATACAAATTTGAAGAGAAGCAAGACTAGATGGTCGACAAGCTCACTTGAATCTCTAAAGTAGATAGCAACAAGTACGAATAGAAAAACCATAACCTACATCGGCCACTAGTACTCGGATCTGCACTAGGGGAACATGTGTAGTATAAGTACAAGTCGCGAAGCAACCTGTACCCACTTGACTTCGAGGGCCCAAGGCCAATAACAATAATAAAAGTACTAAAATATGAAATACAATAAAGTAACATCACATAAAAAAATAGTACATCATTGAAGATAGCTACTTAGATAAGATTTAAGAAAAAGTAAAACAAGTCATCTCTAGATAAATCATATAATAGGATCTAAGGAAAGAATGAAGGACATACCCGGAATCCTTGCAACAATATATGTGAATAATAAAAATAATTAATCAAGGGTCAAATAACATACAAGTAGAGAATAGGGATGGTATACCAGTAACCTCAAGTAAGGGAAGGATGAATGATCAAAAGGTATCTAGCACAATTATCCAGTATAATTGAAAAGTCTCAAATATAACACTACAATAAGTAAATATTAAATCAAAAATATAATAATTAAATTAAATATAAAAACCACGCTCACCTATATGCCTTATATCTAAGACGGGAGTACACTGAGGAAGAAAAGTGAGAAAAGTAAATACACCCACATAAAGTAGCCACTCCTGTGTACGTTTCTCCTTTGGTACCCATAGGCCCAGCAGGAAAAATCCATGGAAGGCAAAGCCTAGTTCCCATATATCCCTACCTCTATTCTGTACCCTTTCTCTATGTCGCTGCATCCCTGATGCAAGGTCCATGGAGGTATGACAACCACGTACAATCTCTAACATCATCATAATCTCTCATTCCAAACCATAGAGCCTCAAAGGGTATAAAAAATCTGGAATTCAATGCCTCATATCAATGTCTCAGTAAGCCGTAATCTCAGAAAGTGATGGCGTCCAAAGCCTCAATATAGTGGTATCACCAATTTCCTCAAGGAAATAAGTATCATCAAGTTTACAAAACCAATAATTGTGATAAGTGTCGAAAAGCTGTAGTCATTGTCGTACAAAGACAGACTCAAGTATCAGTGACTGTACTCACTACTGAACATAGTCGAACTCAGGTCCCTGCACTAATTATTCAAATGGTATTTCTTGGTTCTAAGTATAAATCCTAGACTAAAATAAGTGAAAGTAGTAATATCAGGTTCTCGCTACACTACTGAGTCTACAACATTAAAATATCCTTTACCTTATATTATTATCAAAATATTCAAAGTAATCATATGTCATGTCATTATCCATTATTATCCTTATTATCAGTGTCTAGACTCCATGGTATCAACATCAAGCGGTGATACATCCCCTAGCCCTAACGCACTCTCAACACGGAGTATGTGGCTCAACCTATCGTAGAATGAATGCACAACACGTAATATACATGGCCAATAAATTCCCTGCAAAGAAACATCGAAGCTACAACTAAAACCATAATAAAAAAATCCAAAACTGAGGGAAAAAACAAAAAAAATCCATCCATCAGCATTCTAGAACCTACAAAGTCACCCTAAAGCCATCACAAGTCTAATTCCAAGTAACGTGCATCGTATTTCACAGAACACCAACATAGAGAACAAATGGAGAGGAAAATTAAAAGTTGGTCAAAGTATGCAGTAATAACCTAGAATCTCATCCCACGAATGCTAATTATTACAATTATCAAAGCTATATACCAATAGATAGCACCACGGAGCCTACATGTGGTTCGATAATTAAGCGCTGCAAATTTCAAATGTTACTCCGACTGATGTCAAATGATCTCCAATGACTCTAAAACTTGTGAATAACCATCCTAGGATCAATATGAGTCTAATGATGTAATTTATTGTAAGTTCCAGACCGGGCCAAAAATCAAGCCTAAACGCCCCTAAAATGAGCCCGTAGGCCCTGCTTGCTGGAATCTAAAACAAACTTTGTCACGGGGTTCCTAGCATCACATGGAACCCCTGCTCCAAAGATGAGCACAATTTTGAGTGCAGGAACGGCTTCAAAACAATCAGGTATTGATTTAGTTACAAAGGGATAAAGATTTAATCTTATAGAATTAAACGAGAAAATTCGATGAAGTAACTACACTATAGAGTGAAATCAAGGAACAATAATTTATCCAATAAAATACGAATCAATTTGAAAATTTCAAATTTCCACAATTTGGGCCATTAATAGAGGAAAGCTTCATCTTCCAAGAAATAGAAAGGGGGTGAAGACTTACCAATAGAGGCGAAATTGAAGGGAAAACTTTAAGGAACTTTTCCTTAATGCTTGGTGAACTTTCTGGATGATTTTACCCAAAAACAGATAGAAAATGAAAGGTTTAACTATGGAATGAACAGAAAAATCATGTATATACTGTCACGTACTTACTCTTTGTGATCGCGTGAATTTATGTTGTGATCACCTAGGGAAATGATTTTGACCATCGCGATCGCGGAAGGATACATATCGCGATTAATGAAGAAAAAATAATTCTTTGCCATCGTATTAGTGAGTGCATCCAATCGCATTGAAAGAGACAGTAGGAGTACATTGCCATTGCATAAGAAGGCATTGTGAATGCAATGAATAAGTAGGGCAATACTTCATGATCGTATGGTTGATTTCCATGATCACGTTAAAGAAAAATAAGAAGCATCATCATATAGGAATGTTTTGAGATCATGATGAACACCTCATCTGTACCAGGTACAAATTTTTGTCAGCAAAAGCTACTAAGGGGAAAAAACTCAAAGCACCACTCGAAATGCGTTCGGGGTCCAATTTACACAAAAGAACTATGTAGGTACACCCAAAACAATATATCAGACTCAAGGTGCTTCCAAAATTAGGATACGAGGTTATTTTGGGAAAATGTTGACCAAGTCAACCCTTAGGCCTAAAATACTCAAAATTCCATTCAACACCTTAAAACACCACGATAACTCTGGTAAGCTAACCAACACTCTCACTAGCCTAAAATCATCATTCTGGAGCTAATGGAAGTTTTAGAATTCCTTTCTGACACTTTGAACACCAAATGCCACAACCTGATTTCTCGGATCATGATGTCACCTACTATACCACTAGTACGAGAACCAAACCCCCGTAGTCCGAAGCCAAAGCTGAGGACTACTACATTAAATGCCGAAGAATATCAAAAGTCAAGATAAAAGTAATAAATTTACAGAATTATTAAGGAAGAAGATAACCACCTAAAATCTGGTATAAGTGTCAAACGAACCACTAAGTACAGAATGATAAAACTGAAGTAAATATAGTATCCAGATGTCTCCAAAATACAAGAGAGATCAATAAAATATAAATCTAAAAAGAAGCAGGAACAAGCTGGATGCCAAGCTCACCCTGAAACTTCGATGTAAGTAAGAACTGAACGAACAACTGTTTGTATATCACGAGCAAAAACCTATACTCGGATCTGCACATGTGCAAGTGTAGTATGAGTACAAGCTATCGAAGCAACCTGTACCTAGTAGGCTTTAAGGTCCCACTGAGAACATAACAATAATAAAAGCAATAAATAATAGAGTACAAGAAAAAGGTCACAGAAGAAAATAGGGCAATATAGGAAAAACTAGCAACTCAAGTATAAAACAAGTGTCATATAGACTGATGGTGCTAGCTAATCACATAACAGGATTGCAGCCATGAAAGAGAATGTACCCGGCATCCTTGCAACAACATATGTAAAAATATACATAATAAATGGGAATCAAGGAAGATAAGGATAGAACATGGTTAGTATACCGATAACCTCAAGTGAAAGGATAATTAAACCAACAAAAGTATCAAGTACTAATCCCACATAACATGAAACAACAAATAACCAATAAGGAAAACTACACAGTGATACGAATAATAAAGTAATGCAATTAAATGCTGACAAGTTCCCCATAAGGAAGTGCATCATACACACAACCATACTCACCCATAGATCCCCCATCCGGTCTATGAGCACACTAAAGGAAACAAGTGCAAGAGAGTAACAAACACATAATCATCATCTGAACCTCACATCTTACTTTCAGAACCACAACGAATCACAATCGACACCTTAGTGTTATCCCACCGTCATCTAGTGCCTTATATCAGTGTTATCCCGCTGGCACATAGTGTTTCATATCAATGTTATATGCCAGCACATAGTACCCCATATCAATCATATCATATCAATAATATCCGCTAGTTGTACTCGACAAATCAAGGCGTTCAACGCAGATGTATAAGGTAGTATCACCTATGGTCATTAATAATTAATGGCATTATGTTTCCACAACCGTTAATACCACGTGTGTCAAAAAGTTGTACTCACTTCCATAGGAAGATAGTCTCAAGTCCCAGCGCTGTACTCACTGCCGAAGGGAGTTGGTCTCAAGTCCTAGTATTTATTAGTAGAAATATATATATTTCCTGTTGCCAGGAGGTGAATCCTAGGCTAAAACAAGCAAAAACCGTGTTAACGGGTGCTCGATACAGTGTCGAGACTAAACTAGTAAAAGACAATTACTTATATTATTATTATTAAAGTGTTTTCATTTATTTCATTATACTACTATGAAATTGTTATCATCGAATCATCTGCTGGCCATCATGGCTCATAAATCCAAAGGTGATACTACCCAGACCCAATGCACTCTCATCGGAGTCTTAGGCTCGGTCTCTCCATGTCATGAATGCACAACATATCAACAACATACACACACACACATATATATAAATATATAATCATGAATTATCCACTGTCTATGCCTTGCGCAAGTATTTCTAGTCAAATGCTAAGTCTCGGGCCCCATATCACTCAGGTGCCAACATATCAAAATCAACATGGAACGGACAAAAGAACAGTACAAGGGTACTATACAATCTAGCTAACCAACCCAAGGATTCGATTTAGTACTGTTATTAAAGCTATAAGCCAGGAGATAGGCCCAGGAGCCTACCTGTTGTCCGACGACAAAGTGTTGTAATCTCGCAAATATTACTCCGACTGATATCAATGATCTACGAATGATCTAAAACTTGCATCAATGAATTCTATATGTTAATACGAGTCTAATGATGTAATTTATATTAAATTTTGGACTGGGCTTAAAGTCAGGCCTAAAACGGGCTTGCAAGGCCTTCTTGCCAAATCCGCAAACAAACTCTCCACAAGGTTCCCAATGTTACCAGGAACCCGTGCTCCAAATTTGAGCACAATACAAACGTGGAAAGGGCTTCAAATCATCCTGGACAGATTTGACCTAAAAGGTTTAAAGGTTCAATCTTTACGAATTTAACGTTGGAATTATGATGAATTAATGATCTTAAGAGCAATATATATATATATATAATTAATGAAGAATTATACTAAAATCAAAGAGTTATTGGATGATTTCATTAACTTTATACTTTAGGAAATTAATGGAGGAATTGAAGAAAATAAGGAAAAAGAAGAGAAGAAAACTTACCCAAATTCATGTACAAATCATTGGAAGATGTTGAGGAGAATTTCCTTGGATTTGGAATGGTATTTGGGAATGTATTTTCTCCCTAGAATGGAAGGAACTAAGTTTTGGAACAAATAAAATGAAATAGGGTACCTGCAGGACTTTTCAGTTGCCAGTTACGATGCCTCGTGATCGCGTTGGGTTAGCACAATCGCGCTGAAGAAAAATGTTACTCATCGTGATCGCATTAATAGTCCGCGATCGGGAAAAAGAAATTTCCAGGGAAACATCACGATCTCCTGATGATGGATGCAATCACGCAGAGAAGGAAAATTGTGCATCGCGCTGAAGGACTACTGCACCAGTTGCAGATTTCCTTATGCAATATATCAGATTCTCAACCAGGGTTTCGGGGATCAAACGGAGTACAATTTTGACAAACCTATGCAAATAGCATGGAAACGACATTCTGTACTCAATGGAATCAATAAAACCAAAATCCGAGGTCGTTTACTCAAAATGACCCCTCAAACCAAATGGAGCTAAAAGTGCACTTTTTCGCCAACAACTCGAAAATGCAACGACAAGTCTAAAAATTATACCAACACCTCACCTAGCCTAATTTCATCATTCCGGAGCTGCTGGAAGTTTTAGAATTCCATTTCGGCACTCCGAACATCGAAATATCACCCAAGCTCCTCGTTTAGGCTTTAACTTAACTATTTTCCA
>JBDJHY010219707.1:0-11228 GCA_039654485.1 Withania somnifera | reverse complement strand
ATTTAGAAACATCAATTTTGTAAATGTTCCGCAAACAAACATGAGATATACAATATGTTTTCATGAAAAAAAATATTTTACAACTCGAATCTTTAAGATAACCGGAGAATTGAAAGTAGAAGAAAAATGATTGAAGAAGATGTATAGCAGTAAACAATATAGGTTAAATGGTAAAATAGGATTTTATTATATTAGTTAAGTATAAATGGAAAGTAAAATACAAAATCATAAGATACCACCAAATTGGTGATATAATAAAATGAGGTTTTTCATGATTTTCTAATCATAAAATTACATCATACCACACTACATATTTTAAGTAATCATCAAAACAAACATAGTTTTAATACAAATTATACCATATCATATCATGACTAACAACTATCCAAACAAAAGATAAAAGTGCAAAATAAAGCCTCAAACTTTTTGCGTTTATGTCTGTTGTAGATTCAATGTAATGGCAATGTTTTTTCTTTAAATTTATCAAAATATGCAATAACATATCCAATATATTCTTATAAAATAAGATTTGAAGAGTACAAACCTCTATTTGGTTGGTTATTAGTAGGGTTGTTCATGATTTGGTTAAAAATCAAATCAAAGCACAAATTGAATCGAACTGATTAAAAAAATTATATTTGATTTGATTTGGTATTGAAATTTTACAAATTAACACTATTTAATTTGATTTTGATTTTATCCAAAAATAATCAATAAATAACTAAATTAAGCTAATAAACTATATACTATGTAAATTTTATAATTATTTAATATAATTCATAAATAAAATATAAATATTTTATTATATTTTAGTCATAAACTTAAGTTTAGAACTTCATATAATTCTCAAGCCCCAACACTCTATCTCAACTATAGTGCAGTTTGCAAGTTTTTCATATTGTTTTTTTTAGTGGTTGCTTCCTCACAAGATACATTCACTTGCAGTTTTGTCCTATAAGTAGTACTAAAAATACTTATTATTTTGATATTTGATTTACAAATTTAAGGGACAGAACTATTGTTTGATAAACTTGCAAAAGATGTTTGATTAGTTGGAATTATTATGACTTGCTAAACAAGGTTCTTCCTCGTTTGGGAGAACCTTCCAAACAAGTTATGTTCATACCACATCTTTAGTGTCTTATAAGATGTCTCTTGATATACCACATCCTTAACACAGTGGTATAAACAAGCAAGTTATTTATGTGTGAGCTTAATAATTTTTACCATGTGTTGGTAACATAAAAGTTGAGGGTGTGGAAATACTAGTAAATCAAATTGATGATCAAATTGATATTTCTTGTAAAATCAATTTGTGTCTACCCAGTATTAACACATATGACTTAATTGATAGTGCATTGTCATGTGATAGTGTGTTGATCAACTTGCTTTTGGTTATAGTCCACTAATAAAGGATAATTGTAATATACGTAAAGAACCTCAAATTAGTGATGTTGAAAAAGTTGATAATTTGAATATGAGTGACTATTTCAGCTAATCTTGTGTTGAGGATCTTATTATTTGTTTTCTCATAGAGATCATGTGCTTAAAACTAATGTAAAAAATTATATTTGTCTGGTTGAAAATGAATTTACATGCTTGAAGTCTCCTTCTTTGATTGGTAGTTCTTTTTTCAAGTATAATGTCTTATTCGATAATGATGAAACCATTCATTATAATGCACCTATGTTGTGAAGCATAATAGTGTTGGAACTCTTCTTGAAGGCTACCGTGTGTATGATAATCCGCTATGAATTGACTATATTCCTCCCAAAAGTGGAGATCTCTTCTTGAAGATGAGAGTACGCTTATGTAAAAGTATTATGTCAAAAGGGAAGGTAATCTCCGCTCTTCATTTGTTACTTCTTCTTCCTTGTGTGTTTTAATTCTTGGTGAAATAACCAATATTATTAACTCTATTAGTGTTCTTACAATTGAGTGCACCCTGGACTAAGTTATTTTGAGTGATACCTTTCTTTATTGCTTGTTTGCATTTGAAAGAAAATGTGGTGTGTGTTATTCATTGGTTTCTTCTTTGTTGTGTGATTCTTTTCTTGATGACTTGTTTGATGCTATCAAAATCAATAGTAATCTTACATTCAAGAGCACTAAGGATAAAGTCAGTTTGAGTAACATCTTCCTTAATTACCTATTTATATATGACGATACTCATACATATGAGAATGAATTCTATGTGAGTAGAGGTGACAATCGAATAAATAGGTATTTCTTTAATGCCACTGTATGTTGTTCTTTCCCGTTTGGTCTCGACGTTGGTAATCATTGCCATGATGGTACTATGGTGCTTAGTCCTCAAAACAAGCATAATATGAATCGATAATGCGTTAGGTAAAGTCTTGACATAGGTTGACCTTGTTGATGGTAGTACACTTGAACATGTAGGTTATCATGTGTTATTTGACTTACAAGGAATTTGTGCTTGATGAAATATAGGGTCATTGATGACTTGCGTATGTGTTTGCCTAAATATAATGGTTCTTTTGTTATACCCGTTTGTTAAAGTTTCCTATGTAGCTAAGTATCCTTTTTTTTGTGGGGTTACTGGTCTTTTAATACTTGGTTATGTGTGTGCAACGGTAGCATGGTGATAAAGTTATTATTACTAACTAGAACCCTCTTTTTATTTCATGTATTAGATCTACTTGAGGATCCGAGACTTTTGAGACTGTGTATTTCCTTCATTTATGCACTTCTCATATTAGCAGATTGTACATTATGATACCACTTTTTGGGTGATTTTTATAGTTGGATCTTATGTTTGGACCTTCTTTTCTTCTTGATAATTCACTACTTTATACATTTACTCTTATAAAATTGTACAACCTTACCTATCTACGTGGGGTGGACATGTGCCATCATGACTTGAGATTATGAGCCGTGATAAGTTGGTATCAAAGCTCTAAGTTCGAGTCTCACATGTGTACAAGCCAAATTTCAGTAGTCTTATGGACTTTTAAGATTTTTGTCCTTCATTCTTTCACTCTTATCTTGTGTTATGCCTATTTAAGTATTAAGACATGGTTTGTTCTGCGAACAGATGGAGAGGACCAGTTCTGCTGCGAGAGACGAGGCACCGGTTAAAGGTTAGGGTCAGAAACAACCTCGAGAATAGGGCTGAGGTAACGCCCGAGATGTGTGTTAGTAGAGGGATAGGCTGGACTACTTAAATAGAAGTTCCTGCTTCTAGCTAGCTCAATCAGTGCGCTGAAATTCCCCGGAGCCAGAGACTCATGATGCTGGTATGTATGCCTCCCAGGATACTATTGCTAATCCATTACTTCAGGAGACATTGCTCACAATGTTTGGAGTATTAAAAACCATAACTTATGGTGGGTTCATAGTTGGTACACCCCCGAAGGTCCCAAGATAGTATGGGAGCACAGACTCCAAATCAACAGCAACAACAGGTTCATATGGTTCATGATCCTGGGGGACAACCACCCATATTTCCTAGGGATGAGGGTATACATTTACCGGGTGATGGATCCCCCACTGTTTTGAAGCGGCTATATCAGACAATGAGCATCGTCGTCATGAAAAGTTTATGAAGATGGACCCTCCAATATTTTATGGTGGCAGCTCAGATGTGGCCGTTGAGTTTCTAGCTACTTTCCGAGAGTTATTAAAGAGTGTGAGGTTAGCAGACTCCCATAGGGTTTTATAAACATCTCTTCAGTTGTGTGGGCCAATATAACAATAGTGGTGATCTTTTATGGCAGACAGCCCAACTGGGTCACCTTCTACTACTTGAGATAAGTTTGCACAGGTTTTTTATGATTGGTATATCTCCTGGAGTCTTGGGGAGGAAAACCGATACAGATTTGATGCTTTAGCTCAGGGTGACATAACAGTATCAGAATATGAGACTCGATTTTATGTTGTATCCAGGTTTGTAGGCTCAGTTTTCATGGATCTTGTTGAGAGGTTTCAGCGTTTTGTCAATGGATTGGCATATAGTATTCGTATAATAGTTTTCAGCTTGGCCCGTTAGGGGGAATCTTTTGATGATACTATTGGTGTGGCCAAGGATGTTGAGTTGATTGAGTGAGAGGAGTTCGAGGACACTAGAGGCAAGAGGTTCCATCCATCTAGTCAATTCTCAGGTTCTACATTTCATGGTAGGGGTTCTTTCAGGAGGGGTAGATCCTTATATTGTCAGAGATCGGTTTAGGCTGTGATGTAGGCTTTTAACGAGTGAGTATATCGGTCAGAGATCTTTCAGTCAAATATCCCAGGGTCCCCAACAAGGACAGACTAGTCACGGTGGTTTCTCAAGTTTATCCAGACAAACGCAACATCCTATGTTTCCGAGGTCCTAGTTAACTTGTGGGGACACGAGTCACTATCAAAGGTTCTACCTATGTAGAGTACATAGGGGTCCCCAGCCTATTTCTCAATTTCTAGCTAGAGCATCCTCACCTCCGATGAGAGGTCGAGGTCGGGCACAACCTCGTAAGTGTAGAAGGACTCCTAGTAGATGTGATAGTAGGGCCTTGGTTCCAACGGCTACTGGTAGAGGATATGCTCCTTTTGGTAGTGGCAGTGGTCATTGTTGTGGATTTCTATCCAGACTAGAGGTGGAAGCCTCCGAAGTAGTGATAACAAGTATTATTCCAGTATGCCACAAGTCCGCTTCAATATTGTTTGATCTGGGTTCTATTTTATCATATGTGTCTACCTATTTTACTTTTGAATTTGATATGATGATAAATTCTCTACCTGTTCTTCTCAATGTTTCTACGCCTGTAGGAGATTCTTTAGTGGTGGATCGGGTGTATCGACCCTGTATGTCTCTATAGTAGGGTATGACACTTGGGTAGACTTGATCCTTTTTAACATGGTATACTTTTTGATATTATTCTGGGTATGACTTGGATTTCTCCTCACCATGCGGTCTTGGATTGTTATTCCATGACAGTTACTCTAAACATGCCTGGCATTCCAAAGATTGAGTAGAAAGGTTGTAAGGGTTCTTATCCTAGTAAAGTAATTTCTTTCCTTCGTGCCTAGAGGATGGTTGATAGAGGTTGTCTATTTTATTTAGCATTCATTCCAAATACTAGTGCTGATACTCCTCTATTGGATTTTGTACTAGTGGTGTGTGAGTTTCCTGATGTCTTCCCTATAGACCTTCCCTCGTCCCCCCTGACAGGGACATCAATTTTTTTATTGACTTGGAGTCGGGCACTAATCCCATATCTATTCCTCTGTATCGTATGGCTCCAACTTAGTTAAAGGAATTGAAGAAGAAACCTCAGGACTTGCTTGATAAGGTGTTCATTAGACTGAGTGTATCACTATGGGGTGTTCTTGTTTTTTTCATAAAGAAGAAAGATGGGTCAATGAGGATGTCATTGACTATAGGTAGCTGGACGGGGTTACTATCAAGAATAAGTACCCACTTCCTAGGATCGATTACTTATTTGATCAACTGTACGATGCTTTAGTGCTCTCTAAGATTGATTTAAGATTAGCTACTACAGGATTAGGGCTTCGAATGTCCCTAAGACAACATTAAGGACTTGATATGGACACTATAATGTTATTTGGACTAACTGATACCCCCCACAACGTTCATGAAGTAGATGAATGTGTTGTTCCATTTGTAATTGGATTCCTTCATTATTGTTTTCATTGATGACATCTTGGTCTATTCAAGGAGTGAGGCGGATGTTCGGTACAGATTAAGGGAAGAGTGTTTGTATGCTAAGTTTTTCAAGTGTGAGTTTTGGCTTAGCTCGGTGTCATTTTGGGACACAAGGTGTTCAAGGAGGGTATCATGGTCGTTCTGGACAAGATTGAAGTGGTCCATGATTGGACTAGGCCTATTTTCCCTACAAAGATTCACAACTTCGTTGTCTTGGCAAGGTACTATCATAGATTTATTTAGGGGTTTTCTTATATCGTTGTATCTTTGATTTGGTTGACCCAGAAGGACGTTGTTTTTCAGTGCTCAGATGAGTGCGAGTAAAGGTTTTAGTGTTTTAAGGACTTATGGACATTAGCCCCAGTTTTGACATTGCCTATTAAGGTTGAGCTTTTCACCGTTTATTATGATGCTTCTCAGGTATGTTTGGGTGGAGTTTTGACGTGTAGTGGTAATTATTGCCTATGCTTCCTAACAGTTGAAGGCCCATGAGAATAAATATCCTATGCGCGATCTTGAGTTGGCAGATGTGGTTCTTATGTTGAAGTTATGCACCACTATTATATGGAGTTCACTGTGAGATATTTACCGATTACCAGAGTATTCAGTATATCTTCAGTTATAGGGATCTAAAACTTGAGGAAACCACAGTCGATCTAGTTGCTTAAGGATTATGACATGACTATTCTATACCACCCGAGGAAAGCTAATATGGTAGCTGATGCTTTGAGTCAGAAGCCAGCTAGAACAGGTACTCTTGCATTGATTTAGGCAGATGTGCGACCTCTAGACAAGGAGATATAGAGTTTGGCAAAACGTTTGGTTCATTTGCAGATTTCAAATAATGGTGTACTTGCTTTCATTGAGTCTCATTTTTTACTTATGTAACAAATTAAGAAAAAATAATTCGAGGATAGAAATCTCACATTATCAGAGATAAGGTATTAATAGGAGAAACAAATGAGGCTTTTCTAGACATGGAGGGTGTTTTGAGGATTGACAACTGGATTTGTGTGCCTAAGGTTGGTGATTTGACTAACTTAATTATGCAAGAGGAACAGGGTTTGAGGTGTTCCATCCATCTAGGAGCAGCAAAGATGCATCATGATTTGAGGCAGCACTACTAGTAGTGTGGCATGAAGAGAGATATAACATAGTATATGGCTAGATGCTTAAATTGTTAGAGAGTTAAGTTTAAGCATCAAAGGCCAGACAGAATATCTTAGAGGATGCACTTTTATTCGTGGAAGTCGAAGCGTTTTATTGTGGGTTTACCTAGGACATTGGATGGATTTGATTCTATTCTGGTTGTTGTGGATTGGTTGAATAAATCCTCCTATTTCATACCGGTCAGTACTGATTATATGACTGAGAAGTTAGCGGAGATTTACCTCGATCAGATTGTTCGGTTGCATAGTATTCCTATTTCTATCATCTCCGATCATGGACCATTGTTCACTTTGCATTTTAGGAGAGCATTATAACATGCATTGGTCACTCAACTTGATATGAGCACGGACCTTTACCCTAAGACTGATGGAAGTTCAAGCACATTATTCAGATTTTAGAGGATATGCTTCGTGCCCACGTGATTGACTTTGGGGATTATTGGGATAATCATTTACCCTTGGCTGAATTTACTTATAACAATAATTATCGCTCCAGTATGATGGTGCCCTTTGAGACATTACACGACAGGAGGTGTAGATCTCCGATTAGTTGGTTCGATGCATTTTATATGAGAGCTCTTGATATAGATCTATTTTGTGATGCTTGGAGCAGGTTCGAGTTATTCAGTCAATTATTAACTGCTCAGAGCAGGAAGTAGAGTTATGTTAATAGACGGGTTCAACCCTTAGAGTTTATGGAGGGTGATTATGTTATGCTAAAGGTGTCACCCATGAAAGGTGTGATGAGATTTTGGGAAAAAGGAAAGATCAACCCTAGGTTTTTAGTCCCTTTCAAATTCTGAAGCGTGTTGTAGAGGTGGCTTATAAGTTATCATTCCCACCTAGCTTGTCAGCGGTGCATCCTACCTTCGATTGATATTCATGATTTTTGGTCAAAGTTGGGGTTTGAAAATTCCATTTTGAACTTTCTTCCTCATCTTTATTTTGAACCTTGAAAACCAGATTTTGAACACTTCTAAGGACAATTTTTTTAGGAGAACTTTTTGGTAAGATTTTAATTACTAAACCTCCGTTACCCACTAATTACTTTACAACTTTAACATCAAAACCTTGGATTCTCAAATTCAAAATAGAGGGTCATGAACTTTTATCTTGATATTTTGAGATTTTGAGGATGATTTCAACTCGATTTTTATGGTATTTCATATGTGAGCTCCTATAATCATGGGGAATTTGATTTTCAACTAAAATTCCAAATTTACTCCTGACCCTTAGTTTCCTCCTTTTGGGATCAATTTTGAACCCGATTTTAGAAACCTCGATATAGGTATCAAACTTCATATTTTCTTACCCTTAGATCATATTTGATTAGATATTATAAAGGCAAGCACCCGGCGTGAGGGAAAGACCCCGGTTTTGATCGAGTCCTTCATTTAAGGCAAGTGGAGGCTTGACCCTATTACAAAACTTTATATAATTCTTATTGTGTATTGTTGTCTCTAATTGGGAGTAATAGAGATTATTTAGGGGTGATCATGTAGTTTAGTGACTTATAATCATCGGGCACTATAGTCAAGCATGCGAGTTTAAAATCAAGTAAGAATTGTTATGGCTTGTGGTGTCCATGAGATGATGTTTTACATTTAATTGTTCTTTACTTGAGATTGTGACCATAAGAGACCTTGGTTGAATTGTTGTGATATTGTACATGATTAAATGCCCGTGTTAGGGCCTTGTTGCCTTACTTACTTTAAATTGTCCCGTGTTGAATTGTATGCTCTTGAATGAGCTAGATTGAGCCTTATTCTGTTCTCTTAGTCGTGAAGCCCTTCAGTGGCCTTAAATATGCATATATTTATATTACCTCTTGGCATGCATTGAAATGTTCATCATTTGTATGCATTTACAGATTGATTGAGAGGCAAACATAAGAAGTATATGTTGATATGATATAAAAAAGCAATGTGACTGAGGTTCACTATCTAGTATTTCCATTATATTGATATGATATAAAAAGGCGATGTGGCCGAGGTTCGTTATCCGATATTTCCATAATGCCGATGTGATATAAAAAGAAAATGTGTCCAAGGTTTTCTCCGGTACTATTGTAATGAATATGATATAAAATCAACGTGGGCGAGGTGTGATGTCTGATATTGCTAAGGTACAAGAGACAGACTTGCATATCACCCAGTACATTACATCACATTACACATACATGGGGTGATGCTTGATTGATTTCATACTTTTGTGAACATGTCTGTCATAAAGTACCTGTTTTACTCATTTATATTGTATTGAGGAGCCTTATTTTCCCTATTTTGAGTGATGGTTTGATCCTGAGATGACTAGGTTAGTCATATACTCTTGAAGTTGTTATGAAATGGTCTCTTGAAAATAATGAGAAGTGATAAGAAAAGCCTTGAATGTTGTGTATTGAAATGTAATTGATGGATCTAGATGAGATTGACGTTGTGAGTGTTTGAGATTGCTATTGTTAGGTATTACCTTTGTCTATTCTTGTTAGGACATAAAATTATTTCTCTGTTATGTTGGATGTACCCTTCATACTGCAGGTGAGTTTGTGGAATGAAAACCTCTCCAAGTTTGACGGATTCCACCTCTAAAGCCTTAGCATAACGAATGGGACCCTTACCATGAGTTATGAAATGGACTCAAGAGGGAACCTGCCTCCAAATGGGCTAAGGACCGAATTATATACTTTATATGAGTTGAGAATTGCCACTTAAGTAGACGGGTGTCTCTGTGATATGTCTATGAGATCTAGGATTCAGATATGGTGATATTCTTGGTTGTGTTGATTCATTATTGGTTATGTATTACTATTCATTATTGTTATCATCCTTATGCCTTGTACCTGTATTTATCTTTATTTATAAACTACTGGTGTTGTACTAATTCATAGCTTGAAGTCTGGAGGACTGTGGTTGGGATGACAGGTGTAGTTGGTGGTTTTTCTTTATTTTGTTTTAGTACTAGCCAAGAATTCTTGTTGAGTACCCATTGTTTATGTCGATACTCATTCCCTTGCTTTTCTTCTCTAGAGTAGGTTCAAAGTCTGTAGTAGTTTGATCGCTTTCCTTTCCGATCAGTTCCAAGGCTGTGAGTTTAGAGTGAGTCGAGGTAGATGTTGTCAACAATCCTACTTAAGTATATTAGACTTTTGAGATATGTATTCTCTTCAGTTATGAACTTCTTGTATTAGTGGCTTATACACTATGACACCAGTTTTTTGGTGGTTTTTATAGTTGGATCTTGTGTTTGGACCTTGTTATCTTCTCACTTATTCATTACTTTCCATATTTACCCATATAAAATTGTATAGTATTACCTGTATAGGTGACTTAGACATGCCATCATGACTTGAGATGTTGGGTCGTGACAAATGGTCACTTCAATTCAAATAGATCAATAAAGCCCTCATACAGAAGAACACAAATAATCAACTTCTCAGGACAAATAAGGCCCTCAAATAGGTGGTATATTAGAAAAAATATTAGTGCAAGACAATCAAACCTCACACATAGGTATAATATCTAATAAAAAATCAAACCAAATTAATAGAATCCCAGAAGGGCATCTCAACACTATACATGTCTGAACTCGATAGAAGGAGTAGATAATAAAAATTTATAATAATTAATATTTTTTTTATTTTAACCCTCATGCTTGACTCCTGTGTCCGGGTGGATACTTTTCACCTCACCCTTAAGGACACCCCTAATAGTCTCTATTACTGCCAATTACTTACAACTAAAACATAACACCAAAGACACCTTGTAGAAGAGTCAAAGAACCTCAACTTGCCTTAAAGTAAAAGCAAAAACAATCAAACTTGACTTTTTCCTTTCTCAGCCTCCAAAATTGCAAAGTCTAGTCAAATAAGATTTTTCCATGAGAAAATACGAAAAATGTTACCCATATTGCTATTTTCAAAACTAGGCCAGAAATTACCCCAAAAATTCATATTTGAGGCATAATTTGGAATTTTCTGTTAAAAAGATATTATGTATGATCTGAGGAATTCAAATATGAATGTTTACTAAAAACAGAGTAGAAATTGACCTTCAAAAGATCAATATACCTTTTAAAAGTTTTTCTTTTTCAAAAATTCCTAGATTTCAATTTTGTAAAACCAAGATTTACTATTAAAATTATCAAATAGTCAATGGGTAATGAAGAAATAATGATTGAAAATTTTACCCAAAAAGTTTATCTCACAAATCACCTTTGAAAATATCCTAATTTGAGTATACAAAGTCCAAAAAATAGAAAATAACGAAGAAAACTCGATATAAGAATTTTAATGCTGCCAGGTAAGGTGCTTCATAATCTTGGATCCAACATATGTGATCATAAAAAACTTCACTTCTAATCCTCTAAGAAGACCTATACTATTGTAGTAGCAA